>BGPR01004186.1:0-35724 GCA_013235015.1 Araneus ventricosus | reverse complement strand
AATTACAGAGATATCTTATACAAATTACAGAGATATCTTATACAAATTACAGAGTTATCTTATACAAATAGCCATTAATAAAGCTAATCCTTTGCTTTCAATTTAAAGTATTTTAAAAACAGCTTGTGACGATAGGTACCATAATGGTTATTGCCTGTTGCCACCACCCTTAGCGCATGCCTGTTCAGTTTCTTCTACTTCTTAAAGGACTCAATGATTGTGTTTATTTACTTTTTACTCCGGTTCGAACCATGCTGTTCAATAAATGTTCAATAAATTTGTATCCTTTACTTGCCGTCTTCTCTGAGTTCATCTGTATTAGTGAAGAAACATGTAGCGCTGTCAGTTCTCACCATCAGCGACATAACCTAATGAAAAATCTATACTTAGCTTTGGAAATTAATTTTTAAATAAATATATTTTTATTTCTTTCATAAATATGTCAAATATTTACTTTTAGATATATTAAATTTACAAAACTTGAATAAAACAATTTCTAAACATAGCGGAAAGTGAAAAGTTTTATTTATCCACTTTTTAAATGAAGTTTGTCGTTAAGCCATTACTTGTGGCAGTACAATGTGCAAAGAAAATAAATTACATTTCATTTCTATTACACCATTTCCAAATAACTAATCGAAGAGACATACACACTCATTCATAAGTTTTTCCCTACTTCCAAATAAGTTTCAATTTATTTCGTAAATGCGTTTCTTGTTTCATGATTAATTCAAATTTATTTTTAAGCCTGGAGCTGGTCTTTAAAATCCTTCTCCAACGAATTCAAATTTAAAAAGTAATAGATTTGCAATTGAGTTGAATTGCCACGACTCATGTTCATTTGTCTCCAGCGTAAATAGGAATCGGATCTCTTAAATTACTAGCTGATATTCCCATCGGACTCAAAAATCTTCCTTTCAATTTAAACTTTTCAAGCCAGCAGAAAGGGAAAAGAAGGGAAGAAAATAATCCCATGACAATATCTAGATTTTGTTCGTTACCACACCTTCTAGTACCTTTATTTCTCCATTTATCTGAAATATAAGTACACGCAATTTCCCGACTTCTGTCGCAGCCTAATTAAATTTCTGCTTGTTCAAGATAGCGAGGGGCAGAACAGCCAAAAGTATCATCAGTAAATGCAGTTTAACTAAGTGAGGTAGAAAGCTAGATTTCTAGGTACATGATACACGGACGGATGGGTTCTAGGGTGATTACGGACCATTAAAGGCCTTATACCGATTTATCAGGCTGGTTTGAAGTGAGTTGTGTAGGGCGTGATACACAAGGTGAGAAAAGATAATTTTGAATGCATTTAATAGAACATTCTTTATGATTATCATCACAGCATACCCCGAACGTTCAGTCAGAACGGCTCCCTGTCGACTGGATGGGTATGCGTGAAACTTTATTGAAAGCAATAAATAAATAAATGAGCAATAAATAAATAATAATAATAATTAAAGACCTAGAATTTGAATTTGAATTACATAAAATTGAAATGACAGTTCAGTCATACGTTAATACAGAATTTGTATGGAGCATAATTTGAAATATTGACGTACCAAAAATGATTAAACTGCACCGTAAACTGGGGCAACATTGCCACATTTTTTTCCTTCCAACTGCTTTGTAAACTAATAATGTACAAAACTACATCAGGACTATCCCAAACCATTAGTCTTGATTAGTCTTATTCTAGTTTTAGATTCTGTGGAAACATGACAATTTAAGTAAATATTTCTGTTAAAAAATAAAAGAGAGTTAGTAAAGTTATCCTGGAAAAGGGACAACTTCGCCAACTGTGTTATCAGGGGAAATCTTCCAAAAACATAAAAAAACAACAATGAAAACACTATACACATTAATATTAACTATTTATTGTAAAAAGATGCACATAAATGTTCGAAACAAAAAATGGAATTTTTAAAATTCATAAATATAAAACTTTGAAAGAATTTTGACAATTTCGTCAGAGAAAATTAATTTCCCATGGTTTTCGTTGTATGGAGGGTCAATTATGTACACGATATCTTGTACATTGAATAAAGCTTTATCATGCACATTTAAGAAGTATTTTCACGATAAGTTGCAGATCATGAGCATCAAGAGACATTCCCCAGTCTGCACAAATAAGGACTTGTTCGATGATCTCATATTAGGGAGATCCTCGAATTGCTGCTCTGCTCTGTTCTGCTTAATGAAATCTGACGTAATAGTTTCTTCGAATGGAAACACTTGACTTTATTCTCAGGGTTCCTTGAAGGATGTTATACCATTCAGATGCTTTTTCACTGTTTATTTCCATATTAACCACAACAGGAACAACCAGGCTCCACGCAGTATCATCATAATTTTAATTTTGGGGGAATCCAAAAGCAAACTATGAAGCAAATTTATAAATCAAACACGGGAAACACATAATTTTAAAACAATGATGCAAGAATTTCAGAAAAAGACGAAATTATAGATTGGAAAAGTTGTCCCATTTTCATACAGATTCCTCGGGTAACACTGAAAAGTTACATTTTTAAACCGAAATCGCTACTAATAATAAAAGAGAAGGTGTGTGTTGGCTCTCTATCGGTCAGACCGCTGGATCTAGAATTACGAAATTTGGCACAAACTTACTTTGTAGGGCGGGAATGTGCACCTCGGAGCCCTTTTCTGAAATTTTAATCAGAATTTCAATTAACTAAAAATGAAACGAATTTTTGGCGTTTTTTCTTATTAATTTTCGAAAATATTACATCAGAAAAAATATTTTTCACAATCTGAAAGCGCAATAAATTACCTTATCATTGATATGAATTAAGTTGGCGTACATTTTTTTCTCTAATTGTAATGAATGTTTAAAAATATTTTTCGCATAATTTACGAAAATACTTTTCATTTGTGCAACGCAAATTAAACCGTTTTCATTGTTTAAAAAAATATTTATTTGCGTGTTTCTCTTCAATTGTTGAAGGCTAAAGTAATATCTTAAAGTTTAATTATTTTAATCAGCATATTTTCACTCAGCTAACATGCTATTGGACTTAAAATGTGCAGAGACATGTTAAAGTTTAAACAAAATGCATATTTTGCAAGAGGAATAAGAGAGTGAAGTTGATGTCCACAACAGACAATTGTATGTTTCATGACGCAGGCAGTTACTCGACTCCTTTAGGGACGTTCCAGATGACATCGAACAGAATAGGTACAAGACCACTGAAAGAGCATGGTCTATCAAAATATGAAATATAAAACTACTTTGTGAAGGGAGCCATGAATATAAATTTTTACATAAGAAATTCAGTTTAAATTTTATTCCCAACACACTACTCGTAAAGATGTAAGACCTGGAACGGGCAGGCAGAGAAGAAACAACCCTGACAGCAGTAGAGAACAGCTTACCCTCAGACCAAGTGGGCACGAAGAGCACACGGAAAACAATTAAATATTTACTGACTGCACCCAAACGGGGGTGGAACATAATCACAGGGTCAATATAAAATATAGGAATATGTAAATTACAACTGCTCACCAAGCCCCGGCCAGACTAAAATCAATATAATTAAAACAGAATAAAACACTTAAAACATTATAAACATTAAAAGGTATCGGTCGCAGGATTGGGGAGACACTCGACAATCAGTAACATATATTACCCAAAAAGGGCACAGAGGTCTCAAATCCAAAGACATTTTCAAACATTAAACGATAATATCATTCCGAAATAACAATCAACGAAAACACACACACAATGAACAACACAATCCTGAAAACAAAAACTCAAAAATATCACCTCTCGATCAACCAACATAGCATTTTCATATCGAAAACATTCAATAGAATTTTAAAAGTCTGGCCTACATGATATCCGGCAGCCACCTCCACCATGGTTCAACTCTGGGGGGGAGGTGAGATCCCATGCAGCCCTCAAAGTTTGGTAATTCCATATCGCAGGGCAGAGAAAGACACTATAATATGCATTAAATAAAAATTTTGAAGTTGAAATCCAGTGATCAATTTAAAAATAAAATGAGCATTTAGTCGAGCATCGAAACCGCTCCCCTCTCCAGCATCAGTGTTTTAAAACCCCAAGGAGAATCGATATCATCCAGACCGGACAAATCGGCCGTAATTATCAATCCTAAAAATGTTTTTAAATATTTTTAAAGTTCAATGACAGATGAAGAGGGGAGGAAAGCAAACAAAGATCTGCAAAAAGAAAAAAAACAGCCGGCAAACCGCCTAAAATAAAATCCTATGTGAAAATCTCCTCTCCAGAGCACAAAACGTCTTACCAAGGTCCAGAAAGAAAACAACACCAAAACATAAAAGACTAAACGAATTTTCATTAAAATCTTCCTGTCGTAACCAGCATCCGGAAGACAAATACAGATCCACAATAAATTTCCCACAAAAATTTTTCAAACGACAAAACGACAAACTAATACAAACTACGAAGTTAAAATCCTCTCTCCAAAGTAAAAACCAACATTAAAAAACCGAACAAAACCAACAAACTGTTGAACAAACAGGCCTTGGGTCAGCTTCAGTGAATAAGCTATGGTAAATTGTCTGCAAATAGGGCTGTTGATATAACATTCATCTCAATAGGAAGTTTACTACAGTCACTGAAACCACACTGAGCCAGCCTAAGTATAAATCCAAAGCAATGACTTTGAAGCAATTAACAATTCTATCATAGTTACGAAATGACGTCCCTTCGGAATTTACTCTATAATTGAGGAATTCGACAACTCTCTTCGATTCATTCCTCTCCGGAGTAATTGAAAAGTGGAGAGTGTCACTCTCAAGAAAAAAAAAGTACTGTAATTATCTAAAATACAATTCAAATAATTACAACCTCAAGTTTGGATATTTGAAGATGAAGATATTTTTGAAAACTTGTGTTTCAATTGTATTCTAGTAATATTTTTCTGAGAAGATGAGAAGGCACTGCTTTGAATATTTTTCGAAGGTTCCCAAATTTAACTATTTTTGTAAATACTTCAATAAATGCATTATTTGACTAGTTTTTAGATTTAACAAGAGTTAACAAATACATTGTTATTTCCTGATTCCACCGTTTAAATATTTTTTTAAAATATGTTTATTGTATTTTATCCCTAAAATGTTTGTCGAAAGTCGGGATGAAATAGCAGTGAGAGTTATGGAAAAGTGATCTAAGTCAACAACTTTGTCTCCTTAAACATCTGTAAGTTTTCCTGGTGGTGGTGTGCAACTTTGTATGTGAATACATGAATGTAAAAGAAACTTTTTTTTAAATGACATTTTTGCTCTATGGGGAGCCGTATAAAAATTTAACTTTTAGAACTTTTCATTATCAATCTCCTTGGGTATCAAAGTATTTTCATACAATTTTTTACCTTATTTTATGAAACTTTGTAATTGGAAGCATATATATAACGCCGTTCTCTAAATTTGAATAATTCTCCATTCCATACAGTTCAAAACTTTTCAATAAATAACGCTTAATAACAGGTTCCTAACTTTTTTTCAAAAGAATTTATCTTTATATCCTAATATAAATAATGATTTTATGAATATATCCACAAGTCAAATGTGAACTTAAACGAAATAATTTGTTAGCAAATATGAAACATTTATTTTCTGTAATAAATAATAATGAAACGTATTCGAAGAATACATTTCATTTTTGAAAAAAATAGTCTCAGAGATTTATATTACAGAAGTTTTTCTATTTGCAAGAAACATACGTGTACAATCAGCAAAATATTTCCTTTCATAAATTTCTACATAGTTTTTAATTCAATAGAGAGTAATGTTCAAATAACTGAACTTAATTCTATAAACTAATACTAAGGCCTCTACCTCCTGCTCGCTGAAGCTCGCCAACCCCCAGGAGGACTGCACTGCAGAAAGATGTAACCCTTCTTGCAACCTTTTAGGTAAAAAAGGACAATTTAAAGAAAATTGTGGCTTGAAACATATTCATATTAACTATTCAAAATTAAAACCCATAATAATTATTTACTTTTAGCTTTTTAAAATTGACTAGGGGGCTCTGACCCCTGCTCTCTAAAGCTCGCCAACCCCTAGGAGGATTGCGCTGCAATCCTCCGGGGCTTGCTACGCAAACCCTGCTCGCTTCGCTCGCTACATGAAGACACTGGGTGTCCTAGCACAGTTGTTATAAAATCTTTATATATATATATAACACCCCCTGCTCGCTCCGCTCACCGACACCTTAAGAATCACGTGATTCTTTCGGGATCATTATGTGAAAACATCTCGCTTCACACGCTTGCCGTAGCTATCCGTTTCTGCTAGTATTAGGAAATTATAAGTACATTAATTAATAAAAGGTAAATTTAAATTATTTGAAATTACACGAACTCCTAAAATTAATTTTTCATCAGTTTCTACAATTAAAATCTTCTGGTAGCACAGATATATATGTAAATGTTAGAAAGAAATTTGAAAGGTAATATTTATAATCCAAAGATGATTAAAAATCAGAATTATTTTCATCAATCAGAAATTTAAAACTTCTTGGCATACACTTTTGAGTATTTATTCGAAAGTTTATCTCAACATAACTTCATTCCACTAAGATAGCTTTTTCCAAATCTTCAAAATAAATTTTTAAAAATTGCTTTTTCCACCAAAATTTCAAATATGCCCTCTTTGCAATGGAGTGTAATTCAGAAAAGCTTTTCCACATGTATACATGCTTATTTCAACAATTATTTAGTCAAGAAAAATATAGTGTGTTTCTCAGTGCAGTCATTTGTGTTTTAAATCTCAGAAAATTCTTGATCGTCTCTTGTCGTGGAAAGATGTAAACCGTCTTGCAACCTTTTAGCTAAAAAAGGACAGTTTAAAGAAAATAGTGGCTTGAAACATGTTCATATTAACTATTCAAATTTAAAACCCATAATAATTACTTACTTTTAGCCTTTTATAATTGATAAGATAGCTTTTTTCTCAAAAATTTCAAAAATCCTTGCTTTTTTAAGCAAAATTTTAAATATGCACTCTTTTTTATAAAATATTACACAGAAAAGCTTTTCCACCTGTATAGATGCTTATTTCAACAATTATCTAGCCAAGAAAGAAATAGTGTTTTCCTCAATGTGTTTTAAATCTCAGAAAATTCTTGATTGTATCTTGTCGTAGAAAGATGTAAACCATCTTGGAACCTTTTAGCTAAAAAAGGACAGTTTAAAGAAAATAGTGGCTTGAAACATGTTCATATTAACTATTCAAATTTAAAGCCCATAATAATTATTTACTTTTAGCCTTTTATAATTGATAAGATAGCTTTTTTCTCAAAAATTTCAAAAATCCTTGCTTTTTTAAGCAAAATTTTAAATATGCACTCTTTTTTATGAAATATTACACAGAAAAGCAAAAAGTATGCAACATTATCATTCACCATTAGCAGCATGTGGTAATTCTCTTCCAGTGAAAATATATATGATCTAAAACAGTCCGTACAAACAGGGTGGCAAAAAAATCTAATCCCTCTATATATATACGTTGCAAACAGTATGAAACTTTAACCATTCTCCGAGAGCAGTGTGCAAGAGAACTTTTCTGATGTATAATTAGTTCTCTGGTCTTTATTCTGTAATTTTTATTTTTACACATAGTAAATAGTGCACACAATTAGTATCACAAAAAAAAAAGACTCTGGCTCCCTAAGCCTATCGGCGGCTTTCTCGCCGATCTTCGCTGAAATCTTTCATCCAGGGATTCCCTTGCACGCTGCTCTCTTCTACGCAAATTTTATTCAAAACTTCGCAAAGAGTTAATTTTAAATAAATAAATTCAAAAAAGAGTAACGACTTCTCCTGTAATCCGTAAGCGATTAGCTCGGTTAGCGAAATTCTTGGCGTCAGGGTTGAGATTGGTAAACAAACTGATCGTTGCCAACGGGGAGAAAGAAATAAAGGTCATTTTTTTGCGCCACGCATAAGCGTTTTATATAATATAGATAAGATAGCTTTTTTTCAAAATTTACAAAATTGTTGCTTTTTTAACCAAAATTTTAAATATGCACTCTTTTTTTATGAAATATTACACAGAAAAGCTTCCCCACTTGTATACATGCTTATTCCAACAATTATTTAGGCAAGAAATATATAGTGTTTTTCTCAGTGTAGTCATTTTCAGTGTGTTTTAAATCACAGAAAATTCTTGATCGTCTCTTGTCGCAGAAAGATGTAACCCTTCTTGCAACCTTTTAGCTAAAAAAGGACAGTTTAAAAAAATAGTGGCTAAAACATATTCATATTAACTTAAAACCCATAATAATTATTTACTTTTAGCTTTTCAAAATTGATATAAGATAGCTTTCTTTCAAAATTCACAAAACTGTTGCTTTTTTAACAAAAATTTTAAATGCGCGCTCTTTTTAATGAAATATTAAACAGAAAACTTCCCTACTTGTGTACATGCTTATTCCAACAATTATTTAGCCAAAAAAGATATAGTGTCTTTCTCAATGTAGTCATTTGTGTTTTAAATCTCAAAAAATTCTTGATCGTCTCTTGTCGCAGAAAGACGTAACCCTTCTTGCAACCTTTTCGTTAAAAATGTGGCTTAAAAATATTCATATAAACTATTCAAAATTAAAACCCGTAATAATTATTCACTTTTAGCTTCTTAAAATTGATAAGATAGCTTTTTTTTTCAAAATTTACAAAATTGTTGCTTTTTTAACCAAAATTTTAAATATGCACTCTTTTTTATTAAATATTTCACAGAGAAGCTTCCCCACTTGTATACATGCTCATTCCAACAATTTTTTAGCCAAGAAAGAAATTGTGTTTTTCTTAGTGTGTTTTAAATCTCAGAAAATTCTTGACCGTCTCTTGTGGCAGAAAGATGTAACCCTTCTTGCAACCTTTTAGCTAAGAAAGTATCTTGAAACATATTCAAATTAACTATTCAAAATTAAAACCCATAACAATTATTTATCCTTAGAATTTTATTATTGATTAGATACCGTTTTTCAAAATTTTCAATCATCGTTCTTTCCTTCAAAATCTTAAAAATGTACTTTTTTAAACGAAATGTTGCCTCTGTACATGTAAACACACTCCCTCCACTTATTATTAAATGAAGGAAGGTATTCTACTTTTCTCTGGTTAGATGGAACTCAACATATGAGCCGTCGAGAGGTGAATAAAACAATTTTTCAGAAACTTTTAGCTGAAAAGGATATTCAATATTAAGCACACATTCATTCATTTGTCGAATCCAAACTGTATGACTCAAACTTATTTAATTCAAACTATCTAAACTCAAAAAAAATCGCTTTTCGATTTCAAACCAATTCAAGAATCTCGGCGTGAGGGTTGAGATTGGTAAACAAACTGATCGTTGCCAACGGAGAGAAAGAAATAAAGGTCCTTTTTGCGCCACGCATAAGCGTTTTATATAATATAGATTTACATAAAAAAGTTACTATCTAATCTAACACGCTATTTCTAAAAGAAAAATCAGAAAAAAATATAGAGATTATTACAAGAATCGAAGATAATTTTGAATGGTAAATTAAGAATAAAATCTGTTCAAATACAAGGAGAACAATCCAGAAAATAATTTAGAAGTGTTATTCAGAACCGAATTACCAAGTTTAACTATTACTTTTAATTGCATTGAATAAATGATACATAAAATATTTATTCTAAATATCATGCAATCTGAAATTGCACTATAATTGATATCCTTAATTTATTTTTCTCAGGTTAACTCGAGTTACATATGAGAATATTGCTGCTCTTTTAATTAAAATACAGCTTTGCATTCGGATTTATTTGAAATAGAAAGTGAAGAAAAGAAATAGAAATAAAGAAACAATTTTTTTGAAGCATTGCGTATCAAATGCTGTTTTCACTCCAGTAAATCTGCTTGGGTCCATAATCTCTAGATTTCAGTTATTTGGATTTGCAACTGAGAGAATAATAATTCTCATGGAATTATTTTATATACTGTGGAAATAAAAGTAAAATAAATTTTTGTTCGATTAATTAAAGTAATACATTCAACAAATTACGAAGCTTCATCAGCGTTTAGAATATACAAGAAAACAGCGATTTTCTTTCAATAAGGATTTGAAACGCAATTCTACGTAATTCTAAATCTTTTATTTTAAGCAATGTCGGAACTTGTATTCCCAAAATTATTATTAAGGATGAAACGATGTTTTCCTGCGATATTAAATATATTTTCTCCTATAAGAACTTGAGTTTTATAATGCTTTATTTGTTCTGTGAAGGAGAGAATGCTATCGCTAACTAGATTTTTTTTCAAATAATATTAGAGAAAATAAATAAATGATAACTTGCGGGAAGGAAAGTATTTTTAAAAGTGAATACATTATACGAGATTTCCTCAAAGAAGAAACCGATTTTTTTAAATTACAGCATTGTGATGACACTTTGTAGAGTTAATTTTTTTAAGTCACGTCGTCCCACTCACTCTAAAAGTGTAGAGTGTTTAAACTCTCTGAACCCGGCTAGAGTGAGAATTCCAGTACTTCAAAAACTGAAGTAAATTTTCGTTCACGAAAACAGAATGAAATCCTTCCTTTCTTTACAGAAATTCCAGGAGGTCGACACCCAAGTTTGGGCGATGAATTGTCAACAAAGAAAGAAACCACTTTTCTCCCGTAAAATTCACTTAAGCGCCCGAAACCGCCTGAGTCCGGCATCAGTCGAATGGGGCTGTTTGAGGCAAAATAGGGCTCATAGGGTTAAAGGTTGATGGGGGGGGGGAAATAGCGTTAACTTTAAGACTCTGCAATTTTTAGAACACAACGTCATTTTGTCACAGTTTCATAAGTGATGATTTCAGTTTTAGTTATATTAGGATGCGATTTTCGATATTCTCGAGAGCTATTTTTTGGGACGGACCTCGTAATTTTGAACCTCAATCATGATGACGACGACGCCTGAGCTGCTCCCCTCCTAATTTCAACAACATTTAAGTTTGACACACGATGCCGGTTTTGCGGATCAGCCTGATCTCATACATGGCGGATCTTCAATGGAATCGGGTTGCGAACAAAAGCTTTCGGGACCCGAGACTGAGATCATACCATTACGCCACCGTGATGTTCATGAGTGTTAGAACAATCTTATATATTGTATGGTTAAAGATTACTTATATTTTGGAAAGGAAAGATTAAGTAGTTTATTTGAAATGGTTTGTAAATTAGGCAAACTTCATTACCAAAACATTTTAGATGTTGCAAAATTCCAGTAGAGAAAACTGTTTTAGCCACTACAAATGCTATGAATGCTACGTGACGTTTCAAATATGGAAGAACATCCACCACTGACGAACCGAAAACTGTGCGCCATTCCACTCAGTGTGCAATCTCCAGGAGCGGAAACTGTAGGAGAATCCAAAGATTTGTACTTAATCCTGTATCCACAGAATTTCTTTTTTGTGTTTATTTATTGATATCATGACAAGGTAATAAAAGTTTAAAAATATATCTGATTAATGATACAAATCTGCATGATTTTGATTATTGCTTTGAATGCATTAAATTATGTTAAAAATTGATTATAAATACAATTAAATATGCACTCGCTGCCAGAAAACTTCTGCAATAACCTAGAATTAATACATATTCCAAAAGAAAGAAATGTATTAAATAATTAAAATTTAACTATGGAAGATAGAATGTATATACTTATTTATATTTAATCTGGAAAAGCAATGCATTTACAAAATACCTTGTCAAAGGTATTCATATCTCCACTCCCAAAAGCAGCGAATGGACCATAAGACCATCGATTACCCATTGCTAACACGACGAAGAAGAAAAGAAACAAGGGAATGATAGACTGTAGACTGTATAATTGAAGCGAGTTCCCGCTTAATTAGTTGCACATTAAAATACCCGAGGGAAAATATGAAGATGAAAACTTGCTGACACTTCATCGACATCCTCTTCGTTCAATTGAGAAGACGTCATCAGATGTTTGTTTCCAAGTAACGATGAAATGTTCTCATGAGACTCTTCAAGGAAGAATTTATCGAGGAGTTTGCTTTGTATAATCACATTCAGAATATCCATGGCATTATTTTAGTAAAAGAATGAAAATAATTAGAAATCATGGGTATTTCAGATATGATTGGTTGAAGTGAGATAACACTTTATAAATTCATGGCATGTTTATTATAACACAGGAAACATGAGATGCATTGTAGTTTTTATAACCTTGCTGTCTCTATTCTGCATCTAAACTATTCTGTCATCCTTTAACCCTACCTCTAGATGACTCCAAGAAAGAAAGAAATTTAATCATTGAAAGCAGTTACAGCGAATTCGATCTCGATTGTAGAGGAAGCAGTCGGAGAGAATCAAACGTAACATTAATCTGACTGTGTCTAAATCCATGCTTCTTTCTTTAGAAATTCGCCTCTTTATCAAGTCAAGTTTAGAGAGGTGATATATTTCTTAGTGCACATGAAGCTCAAAACTTAATTGTTTCGTGAATTGGGCCCTTAATAATATATACCCACACTCAAAGACATAAAAATCTAATCGGAGACAATCGAATGTCTTTTAATGTCTTGGTCAACATCAAAGTCCTGTAAGATATGTGCTACAATTCTATGAGTTTCGTTGAGCGCAGATTGGTTTTAGTTCCATATCCTTATATATAAAATGTAATTTTTTCTTTGCTCTGTCTTTTTCAATAAAGTTTCACGCATACCCAACCAACCGACAGGTAGCTATCCTGGCTCCGAGTTCGGGGGTATGTTGTGGTGTTATATACGTATGGATATCAATTGAGACTAAAGATTAGACGCAAAGAAAGTTGGGATGGTAGATATGGAAGTAATAGTGTACATATCGTTTAATTAAATAAAATTCAATATTAATTAATTTCGACAACGTGAAGAATGATATGCTCAGATCAAAATTCCTTATTGTTTTTCTTTCAAAATTGATACAGTTTATTTTGAGAAGATGCTAAAACTTTCAGTTTTTTTTCTGTAGAGGCAACTAACGATAACGATCCATCTAATCTCCTCGTTATTTCAACAAACAATTCTTTGAAATATTTATCAAGAAAATTTGTGCCGATTTCCTGAAGGAACTTAAAATTTATGATACGAAAATTATTATAAAATCTTTAATTATTAATATAGAAATTTTGGATCGTCTATGCAAATATATAAAAAGACTTAAAGAGCTTTCACTATACTCTAAATAAATAGCACTGATTAAGGGCGAGTTTTTACTTAAAATTGCATTTCATCCTGATTTATTAAAGCAATATTCGTAAATGAGTAAAGTAATTTACATATTTATACAAGTTTTGATTTTCTTGCTGTAACTCTCTCCATATATCTTTTAACTTCTAAAAGAATTCTCATTCGTTTATATCAATAGGTTATTTTAATAATTGTCCGTTATTATTATAAGATTTTTCGTTGTATAATAATGTTATTGAGTAATTAAATTCATTTAGAAAACATATTTTTGAATCCAAATACCGAACCCATTAAGCGAGAGTTGGAAATAAATTGAACAGATAGATTAGAACAACAAAATTAGCATCTGATGCATAAAAGAGAGCACATTTAAAATATGTCTCGTAAGTCAGATATACAATTTGATCTTGGCTTTTAATTTATTAAAATATAACTTAATGAAAATACAGACAGTTGTAGCGATCCTATTCGTTGAATTGAATGATAAATAAGAATAAAATAACTATACCATTTCAAAGCATCAGGGGATTTTCAAGCGAGATTAATCCAGAAAATGTTTAATTGAAAACAGGAATGGCGCTAGAGTTTGCCCGACGGGGGCGCCCGATTTGCACGACAGGGGGGCACGGTTTCCCCAACAAGGGGGCACGAACTGCTGTATGGGGTAACGAGTGCAATGAAATTGGTCTCAAATTTTTGCCAGATTATCATTTGTCAACTACATTTGTATACCCCGTACAAAAATTCTCCCCGATGGGTGGGCACAGCATCCCCGACGGGGGGCCGTGGACCCCCGGTCCCCCCTCTGGCGCCACCCCTGATTGAAAACTGAATATATTAAAAGTATTTTTGGAAAGTTTAATGTGTTATTTTGGGTACAGCGTGATACTTTTTCAAAATATTGACTTAGATGTAAAACATAATCTAATAAAATCCTCTTTTTTACCAACTGATTAAGAATTCATAATGAAAGTTCATTTGTAGTTATGTCTCAATGTTCATTAAAATTTGAAAACAAGCTGTATATTATGTGTTAGTGAAGATTTAAATAATCTTTTCACCAAGTAGTTCTTGATTTAGGGAAAATTTGTGTTATATTTACACAAAAACATGAGTTATTTCATGGTCCAACAAGTGTTTTGCTCCAGTTGTAAATATTTTTGGGTTGTAATTTCCACAATACTTTAATAATTTCAGGAATAGATAATTGCATTTAAAATGACAGAAAACAGTACAATACATTCAATATATACTTAAAATTTAGATCCACATGTGCAAAATCAATAGTATTTTACCCATCGGAGATACACTAAGACATTTTTTTTGTTTTTCTAGAATAAAACATTTTACTCAAATCTTTAATGAAGGAATATCCTGATCATTATCAACCGTATTTTTCATTGAGTATAGCATATATATTTTTTCTTCCAATTTATACAATAATAAACAAAGGGAACATTTAAAAGATGTTATATTTTACAAAAATTAAAGGTAGATAATTTTAATTTTTTAGTTAATGATAACACAACTTTTTTTTAATTTTTAAGTACTTTAAGAGAATCTGAATTTCATTTACAAAAAAAGTGTATGCAAAATAATAATTGAGGAAATACATTTGCTTTTTGTCTGAATAACATATTAAAAATGCAAGTAATATATAAAAACGGAAAAATTCAGCATTTTCGAAAGGTAAATAAACTGTCGTTAATAAGTGAAAAACCTTAGAGTTTCCATACATTTAAATTATTTTCTGAAATTTGAGTAGTATATTTTGTTTTCCTGTTAAAAATTCTGAAATATTTCACAAACAAATAAAAATACTCTTTAACTGTAGATTATAATACCACAAGGATAAAATTTTTATTATTCCTCTGCCTGAAATCTAGGCTGCATTTTCTTATCCAAGTCAAAATTTTAGCATCGTATATACATATCACGTGATTTTTGAATTTCTTCACATCAAAGCATCTTCTCGACATCTGAGAAAATATTTTGTTTCTCTTTCATTTCTTTCTCCGTAATTTTTCCTCCTGATTTTTTTTCTTTTATTATTTATATAGTTACATATATTTCGCTCTTCAGAATGCCTTACAGATCTTATGTTATTTCAAAGTGGTATGACATTTACAGAATTAAATATGAATACTATAATAGTGAACATAAAATAACTATTAAGAATAGATGCTTATTTCTTCACAACCAATGTACATGGTGAAAAATATGAAAGCAAATTTATTTTCATATATAAAAATATATTAGTTATTTACGTGAAAAAAAGTTTGAGTTTTGTTATATGGCCCGATAGAAATAATTTATCAGTAGTGATTTTTGAGAAAAATAAATAAGGATTGAATTACTGTTATTAGAAATTTAATTATTTAAAAAGTAACATGCAAATTTTACTTACAATGAATTCAGTGAAAATGAAACGATTTCCATCATATAATGAAAATGATTAATTTTTTTCTCTACCGGTAATTTTTTAGACTCAAGATTCCTGTATTCCTTCTCTATGCAATATCATATGTTATTGACAAAATGTTTTTCTGTTTAACAACCTGAAATTAAAAGTAAGGATAATCGAATTCATAACTTCTAAATAATAAGTAAAGTGTTGCTTAAGATTTTGAGAAGCAGTTATGATTTTCTAGTTCTTAAAGTGAACCAGAAGACAATCTTTAGAAAAATAGACTCACTCCCTTTATTTATATCTTGAAAACTATAATATAATGCAATAAACGATTTTATATTGTTTTATAATACATGAAAAAATTGTATCTTGAAAAATATTTAATAATTATCAAATTCTTTCCAGCGAATTTAATCTTCCCTTTTTTATTTATTTTAAGCTGAAAAATTCCAGAAATCTATTTGTTTTATGGCTGGAAATAAATTTTTCTTGACAGTATTGTGAAATTATCCCATTCTCTAAATTCTTTTACTAAAAATCGTTTAAAAGAGAAATATAAACTTCTTTAAAATTGAATTTTAATAATTGAAAAAGCATTATTAATTTATAAATATTTGTTCATTAATTTATATAAATTACAAATGTTACATGAGATTAGATCTCACTGCTTAAAAACTATATAAAATATTGTCTTGTGTTGCATGTTGTTTCACAAATCCGGAATTACTAATATAATAGCCCAGATCTGTCTCTTGGTAATTCTCTGACGTCACCAACAATAAGACTTGCGCCATAGCACTGCGAGACGTTAAACAGCATTATTTAATTGTTAGAGAAACTAAATTTCAGTAATATTAAATTTAAAGGAGTAATTGTTGTTCGAATTTCAAATTTAATAGCTCTAAAGTAGTGAAATAAAATTTTTTATCGATTGATAAAAAATTTTCTTAGCTATGATCAATAGTTCCCGAGAAATTTTAAATTATATCAATCATATATTTCAAATTAATTTCCGTGTTTTAATAGGAAGTAGTAAATTACGTCAGTGGTATATCATGATATATCGTGGTCGATTAGTGGTACATCGTGATATAGTTTGGACGCCACGATGCATCTGAGTATGACAAGCAGAGAAGCACTTTGTTTTGATTAAAATTTAAAAAAGAATTTCTTTGATTAGAATTTAAAAAAAGAATTCCTTTGAAATTTTAACTTTTGACTTAGGTGTGACTAGTGAGAATTTCATGGTTATTGAATTATTATAAAATTGTTGAAGAACGAAAAATACTTCACACGGAATGTTGTTTACCGAGAGGCTTATTGAATGAAGAAATATTTTATTAATATATAAATAAAAAAAATCCTGTCATAAAACATATGTTTATTTTATTTGTTTTCAATCAATGTTAAACATTTCTTTCGCATATATACCTATTTAAACACGTCAGATTTGGCTGGAAATCTCTCGACTGAAGAGGCAATTTGCACCCGTCATACCATGGAGGGTGATTTTCTAGTTTATAATATTTCTTAAGTGTATTTTTAAGATAAAGCTTAAGAAAATACTTAAAATGGATTTCTTTTAAATAATAGAAACCGAATAAACTATTTAAATGTTAAAATTAATCATGTTTGATTTACATTAATTACTTTTATACATACCTTCCTAAATAAGTCTGAGATAACATACATAAATATTCCTGCCGATAAAAGTATCTAATGGAAAGTGATAATGTTAAAAATTATGTCTGTATGTGAGAATAAAGTACAGGTTATTATTACGTTTATTTTAAATCTATTGTATGAAAGAATTATAAATTAAAATATTGAGTGAGATATTGTACCATAGCAGCAATATTAGAAAAATTGTTTGTTTTAAACTAAAATGCCTTTCATTATATGACATGAAAATTATCGGATGTTGTACGTTTGTGGTATTTAATTATGCTTGTTTTATAATTCATCAAAAGAAGTTCCTTAAATTTGTTCTGGACTTTTGGGAAAAAATACAATAAATTCAAATTTCACACTTCCAAATGTCATCACATTCAATGCATATATCAAAAATTGTTCTAGAACACTGAGAATTTTTGAAAATAAATTCTGCCAGGATTTCGATAAAATAAAAAGAAATTAGAAACTGTGCTTTTCATGTAATTGGCAAATTTAATATATATCAAAAGTTACAACTATGGATGGAGCAAATTGCAGATAGAAGAAAATGTGATTTGAAAATAAACATTATTTTTATTAGCATTAATTTTATCTTTCGATTCCTTGGAAAATGTTAAATTGTTGTTCTCGAAAAGGAAATGCAAAACAGCAATCTGTAGTATTTTAAATCGCAGTTTAATAAGCATCATCATACTTCAAATATGAAAAGAATTCGTTTGAATTAAAAAATAAATATGTTACATCATTCAAAATGCGTTGTAAATCTGAACAAAAAATCTTTCTATTATATTTTAAAAATGAAATAAAAACAATTTCAGTAATAAAAATATTCCAGGGGAAAAAAGGACAAATTTACTTTATAATACTTCCAACTGGAGATGAATTCGTTAAATGTTAACATTTGTCTCGCTTTCATAAGAATCCCTCGAAAGAGATTTTTACTTTCGTATTGGGGAAAAAAGAAATTTAAACAAAAAAATCGTAAGTTGAGTGCCGTATTGTTCTATTTATCTTATCGTTTCTAAAATTATTTTAGTACAATTAATCTGTAATCTTGACACACGCTTCTGACAAACAAAAAGGACATAATCTAAATGATTTTTATACCTTTTTAACTCTGAAAAAACTACATGTTCTAAAACTACATTAAAAGGAGAAATCTCGAGTACTGAAACAGGTAATTAAAAATAAATTTATTTTCTTTTAACACCATATCATTTGATAAAAATACCTTAAAAATTACATTCGCTGAAATTATTATTTACTTGCTCAAACCAGTTTCAGAAATTATAAAGGAAATAAAATAATAACGCTATTTAACGAAACAGCACATGAAAACAAATTTGACTGAAATTTAACTAAAGCATTGCTTCTTTAAATTTATGTTTTTTCAGAATTTTCATTTATATACATTTTCTCCCAATGCATTTTAGTATTCTGAGCCAGAAAAAAACGAATTATTTCAGTCGCATAGTGCCCAATGGCATTTTGTTCGAATTAACAAGTTTTGAAGCATACTAAACAATAATATTTTTCATAAATCTTCTCATGAAAAAACCTCGGATTATAATAACTTTTTCCAATCTCCGAAATCCAACGAAAGTTTGATGTGGTAAATTTCATTTCACTTAATGTGTTTTCCTTCATTTTTCTCTTCGTTTCAAATTGTCTTAAAAGAGTGCAGCAGATGTTGTTTATCGGACAACAAAATTTCAGATTTTATTAACTATATTATTAAAAAATAAACATGTATTGAATTCTTTTATCTCACAAAGGTATTCCTCTAAATATTGTTTTGAAAACATAAAAATTTTCAGAGGTTTTGTACTGGCGCATGATTATCTCGAGGAACATTAAAGCGAATAGATCAGAATAGAGAATCAGGTAAATTTTGTATCAAAGAGGAAAAACTGATATACCTAATATCATCTTTCTAGACACTCTTAAGGTTGTAGGAAATAAATTAATACTTAAGTAACTTAATACTTATAAATAACTTAATACCCATAAATTTAATTTTAAAAAATTAAAATTTTAAAAAACACTGTATACTTATGATATCGTTCACTAATACCCTGCCATGAAGCCACCGACCAAAGCAGAAAAATAATTGCAGGAAATATACAAAGAAAACAAGCTTTTGTCAATCATTCTCATTCACAGCAACGGCCGGTCCACGCGCGAAGTTCCTGCAAATCACACACGACCACCCAGTCACGACACAAATCCAAAGCAATGCCTTTGATGAAATTAACACGCTACCGTGGTTACGAGGCGACAAGCCATAGGAATTCACTTGAAGTAATTGCGATCCTCAGAACTTTCTTCTATTCGCTCCCTGCCTTGAGACTGAAATGAGGAGGGATAGGATTGCCGAGTATGTTCCGGGATTGTTCCTAATTTAGTGATCAAAAAGGCCTGTCATCTGTGAGAGTGAGCCTTTCTCAGTGTTGGGACAGGGATTTCCGTTCCTTTGCTAATGATGGTGAGAAGGATAAATTAATTTACTGATGAGATCATAATGAAAGTGGATCTTTACAACTTCGTACTTGAATAAATAGGATTACAGTTATGAGGTTAAGTAGAACAAAATTATTATACGAATTGATATGGTTGCTCCCATGCAGTTTAAGAGTTTACAACATTTGCTTTTCGAAATAAGTAATATAATATAAAACATATCAAATGAAATTTATTTTATTGATATCGGTCCAATGTGTGATAAATGAGAATGAATATTCATGTTAGCATATCAGTGACACTATGGAGTTTTAAAGAGAAATAAACATCCGGAATAAAACCCGGATTGGAAAGAAAAATAAAATTATATGTACTAAAATGCATTCAAAAAATTAAAATTTCATATAATGAATGAGTATTCATTCTATTCAAAGCAAGGAAATTAAGCATGAAACCAACTGTCAGTTATTTACCTACTACACGATTTCGGATTATTATTAAATGCTGTGTTTAAAAAATTTTAAATGGTCTTACAAATTTAATACCTTCCAAATTGGGTTTTAAATATTCTTCTGTGAATGCCTTATAAAAATGCATTGTAGACGTACATAATCTGTTCAATCCTATCCATAGACAAAATTTAAAACACTTTCTTTCCATAACAGAAGCTGTTTCACAGAACTTCAATTTTTTTAACGGTTCCGATCCCAAGCACTTGGCAGATTCATTTGGTTTTAATGCTTGCTTTTGTTATTTTTATCCCTTGAAACATTCCTAAATTTTTCTGAAAAAAATTTACTTCATCGTTGTAAACATGAAGTAGACTTGTTTCTGCATTAGTTTGCAATATATTTATTTTAAGTGATTCACAAGTTTTTATTTCTTAGTTAATATTCAGTTCTTCGCCACGAAATAACCTGAACATTTGTTTTTTTCTTAAATTGTTCTTTGTATTAAAATTAAGACATGTTTCATACAAAAGAGAGACAGAACTGATCATGTACCATAGTATCGAATAAAATTATGTAAATCCTCTCTAGAGAAAATTGAAAAGATATTTCTTTTCAATAAAAACTAACACTAAATGGTGTTTCTGAAGGTCAATGGACTATGTACTTGTCCTGCAAGAGAATTATTACGAGGTATAGTTGTGCAAGCACACTTAATCGTCCGCTCTTGAATCAATGGTATTTGAAACTCCAAAATAGACCTAGATACTGAAATATGCTCCAAAATGTCTCCGTAATATGTCCAAAGCAAGCTCAATCAGTTTCAATTCGAAAGAATTTCAGCCACCCCAAACGTGTGTCATCCTCTTCTTTAAGGCATCCGTCCATAATGTTTACTAAGTGAGAACGAGCGCTGTCATCGATAAATGCAAAATTGCACCTATTAAGTCTCTGAACAGAAGAAGATAAAGTTACAGAATCGTATTCCGATAAATTTGGTCTGTCATGTTTCCACGATGCACTTGCATTTATGAGTATGTGTTAGAGAACCTAAGAAGACGTCATCTAGTTTGTTTCTACTCTAACGTTTTGTGAGTAGTTTTCTTACCATTAATGTAAGTAAGGTATCTTTTTAAACTAAATCGATGATACCCTTCAATTCTGTTGCAACTATTTTTCCGTATTCCATACCACTTTCGAGATAGGATCACTAACTCCAAAATTTGACTCTAGGTGAAAACTGGTCTCTTAGCGAAATGTATTGCCACTTTACTATGGTAAAAATACTTTTATTACTATGTCTGCCACCGTCTTGAAATGTTGGCACGGGTGAGGGGGCTCAGACCTTTAATGGGAACTTTGTATTTCTTTTACAGTTTTGCTCTTTGAACTCAATTAATAAAAAATTTTGAGTTTGAAATTCAGCTTTGAATAACCATTTTTCCTATTCCGACAGAAATTATATAGTAATTTTCTATAGTTTATTGTTAATTTGATGCTTTAATTATCAAAGATTTATCTCTTTCTGTGCTATATCATCTTCTAAAACTCTCAAGTACTCTCTCTTCGTTATTTCACATTTTTTTATTATTTGAGCAGTAATCCTTTGAAATATGAAGGGATTATTTCAGTAAAAGAATTTACAAGTGTTTAACAATGGATGTCTCATTACATAATGAGCTCTTAATCTCATTGCTATATTATTTCTAAAAAAATCCATTTTTATAGTATAAATTTATAATTCTATGAAATTTAATATCCCATCGATATAATCATTATTATTTCTCATGAATTGTAAATTTGTCTTACTGTATTGGGTAATGAGATGTTCTATTTAAGAACTTCAGTGACAAAAAATGAGTAATGAAATTTTGCTGGCAAAGAATGTATTTTTTGATCCATCATGTTAGGGCACACGGTTACGTAACATTAAAGGAATTGAATATTACTCAAAATGAAGGAGAAAAGATAAACAATGCAAATTATTCTAATTGTAAACATAACAAATGAAAGATAAAATCTTAGAAAACTCGGTATGTATTTGTGTAGAAAATAAAAGATAAAAAAATTAAATAAAACTTTTTCAGTTTATTATTTATTTGCAGTCTATTCCACACTTTAAAAAATTCTCGTTACCGCGATATATATTTTTCTCTTTACGAGAAAAAAATTCATAAAACTCTGCCCCTGGAAGAAGAAAATATACTTAATGCTGCATAAAAAATATCGTTGCAACTCTAATAACTTGTATCACTTATAGAATATTCTTCCCTCGCGTAGATAAAAATAGGATTAATTAAAAATGTTAAAAACACTCTAATGCAATGAAAAAACATTTTGTGGGAAGCTTTAAACAGGAAGATTCACCATTTTTTTAATTATCACTTTATATTACCAAGGTTTAATTAATTAAACAAGGATTTTCAATGTTTTCTTACTTTGTTGATGTTTAAGAAACCAGAAATCCGCTGCTCTTCGTTATGAATAAACCCAGTAGTTGGAAGCTAGAGTTCGTAGACGAGGGATTGTTTATTAAACTATCAACAAAATTTATATTTTTTATTCCAATTTGTTGCACGATGCTTGAAGAAGCAGATATTTTCCTGCTGTTCAAATATGTTACAGTTGTTTCAGTAAACAACGAGTTTTAATTAAGGGAATGTAAGGTTTCACTATATCTCTCCAGTTAATCGAAAAAATCATGACATTAAATATCCCGTCTTGATTGGTCAACAGCGCATTTAAATTAAGATAAATGTATTTCACACTTCATGGTGATTGTAACATTGAAACATTTAATTTTTAATTACAATTTCTGTTTGTTTTGACAGATATGATTATAATTTAATGTTATTTAGCTTTCATGCATTATATTTGCATTTACATTTTATACGCAGGGTCAGGTGGGGTGATTAGGAACAAGAAATAATTGAGAACGGTGACTACAGTGCGCACTGGTGAGGTCTTAGAGAGCTGGTAGGCATGTGTTTTGGTTAAGACACTCTAGAGGAAGAAGGAAACATTTTTTTTTTCTTTTTTGCTTTTCGTAGAGTTATCTGATAATGTTTGTTTACTTTAGTTGGAAATGTGTTCAGAAAAAATGAATTTAAAACTTTCCTAAGTGTCATTTTTTATCCCCTATGCCGGTTATATACAAGATAAGTTGCTACGTTTTATATTTCTTGGATCTGTAGGGTATAAAGTTGGATATAATTTCTGTAGCATGCACTTCAAATGTTTTTTCTTATAATTGCTGATAGTTAATGGAATTTCTCATCATTACTTCTTTAATACACACTTTTGAGATTGTCATTTGTTTTTAAAAAGAAAGAAATTACAGTGAATAACTTAAGTAGAACTTAAAATACTCTGTAAATGTAGGGTAATAAAGTAACATCTTTTCGAATTTTATTCTGTCCACCACCTACATCGCCGCTTAAGACAGAGCAGTAAATGTAGCTATTAATCAAACAAACTATTGCCTATGATCCTAATTCACTTCAATCCTGAACTGCCAACCGCTGAACGCATCACTGAAACATATCCTGAAGAAATCCAAAGCAATGTTTTTGAGGCAATTATCGACGCTGTCGTGGCTACGAGGATATGGATCATAGGAATTCACGCGTCCGCGTTGTCACTGGAGCGAATTTCCTTCGATCTATTCCTCTGCCTCCTTCCTCTTTCGTCTCGAGCGATTGAAATGAGATGGGGTTGGATTGCGAAATATGTTCCAGGATTGTTCCTAATTTAGTGATCAAAAAGGCCAGTCGTCTATGAGAGAGAATCGTTTCGAGTGTCGCTCTTGGCAAAACTATTCCTTTGCTAATGATGGGGAGACGCACAAATTAATTTACTGATGGGAATAATGAAAGTGCATCTCAACAGCATGGCACTGGAGTAGCCACTGCTGAAGTCATGAATTTAATTAAAATAAAGATGTCAAATTAATTGGTATCTCAACTCTCAGCAAGCTTTATTTAGATTTAAGTGCTGGAGTCTAAATTGCTTCCTTATTAAAACTGAATGATTTTATGGAACCCACTCTTCAAAATGTGCTATTAAGAAGAATATCCCTGTAAAGCAGTGTAGTTTTGAAACCTGTTTTCCTAAATTATCTGAAACGTTTGAATAATGTAATTCAGAACGCTAATTTGCCTATGTTTTCACAAAATATTTAAACAAGCATTTATTTTTACAGAAATAAACAAATTAAACATGAAATAATCAGTCATAAGAAAGAATATCTTTAGATTGTTAACGAAAGGGAAATTTTCATAATTACGGACATATTGGAACTTGAGATATTGAAATTTTTATAAAAAATGTCTGTAAAATACAGGTAAATGTGTCTCGTAAAAAATTCTAAATAATTTTCAAAAACGTAAATAAATGTAATGCCATTTTCCAATCATTATTTACTTTTAAATGACAGAATGAATACATGCAATAAATTAACACCTTTCTTATTTTAAGAAAACGCTACTCAAAATTTAATCCGCAAAATTATTTCTCCTTAAGCTCTAACACACAAATTGATATTTTTTAAAAATGAATCTTTGAAAGTAATATTGAATTTTTTGAAGGTTGAATATCCTGAATACTCACTTATACTTCTAAATTAAATACGTAATCTAAATTGCATTTCGATGATAACTTATTCAGAGGAAAAATACCCCTTTGCCGTTCATTGGTTTCACTGTGAAACCGCAAATTTCTTGAAAATAAAAAAAATGCTAATTTTTTTCCTTTACATATTTATGATCAGCTACATGTCTAATACTCATATTTGAAATAAATTTAGTAATTTACAAAATGAAATATATAGTGAACTTGAAAGGGTTAAAGTGTATCAGTTTTTGTTAGATCCAATTTCAAAATTACTGCTAAAGGTTCGAAGATGAAACTATTTCCAGAAACAAAGAGTACGTTAATTCTAATTCCCGGAATGAATTTTAACTCCCATTTTTTCTTATATAGAACTAAGAATACTTTCTAATTATTTCTTTAATTCTGAAAAATAATAAATTTATCAATTACCCTTTGAAAGAGAAATATGTATATATGTTAAGTATGCAAATGTACTGAAGTGATCACGGACAAAAAGTTGATAGTGCTTCGCTCTGACTTAACCCCGTGTTAACCCAATTTATATGAAGAGACACACAGAATATCACTACAGGTCTAATCAAACGCATACACTCAGAAATAGAAACAGATTCCTATTTAATTAGTTGCATACTAAACACGCGAGGGAAAATTCGAAGAACTTACTGACACTTAATCGGCATCTAGGCTGTTAGAACTGTTTGTTACTCGAAGAGATATCATCTACCGTGTATTCTCTTGCATGGATGAAATCTTCTCTTGAGACACTTCAGAAAGAAACAAATTTATCGAATCGTTTACTTGTAAAAAGCACAAGGACAAAATCCCTGAGAAGGTTTCTGATAGAACAAGGCTTATTGTTAGAAATTTTAGCTAAAATGATAATTGTGCTCATTCACGTGGGACTTGAAGGGTAGATTTGTGTAAGTACCTCAAGGGTTGGAATTTTAATTTTATTTAAAATGATCATAATTTCAATTATAAGCTGCGAATTAGATTTTTGAGTTATTGTTAGTATTTTGAGAATTATAATGAAATCAGATGCTTTATACTCCAGGAGATGCTGACAATCTCTTTATCATTTTCATTATTAATTTATTCGGCCTTGAACGATACCCCAATTAGATTCGGAGAGTTCATGTTGGTGGTGTTTTCAAGTAGTTCACTCAATTATGTGATATTAGAAGATTTGATTTCCGGTCCATTCAGGAAAAAAAATGCTTTACTGTAAAAAAATGAAAAGTATGGTATTATTTTTTAGTAATTTACTTTAAGTGAACAGTCAAGAAGAAATATATTAATACGAATAAAATTAGCAATAAATTTACTTTATCATTTATAATCGGAAAACAACGTTCCTTTCAAAAATTCTACATTAATTTTCAGAAACATAATTCATGGTAAGAATTGGTTGTTGTGAATAATTGATAAGAAATACGATCATAGACGAACATTTTTTAACATTATATTTTATAAAATTTTGTTGATTTTTCAAAATTACCATTCCACCATTAGTTTGCTATCAAATTAAAACCTCAAAAAGTTACTAATTTATGTTCTACACGATATGTAATTTTCTTGCTCTCCTCCAACTAATTCAATAGATTTTTCAATATATTCCATGTTTAAAATGTCCATAAGTAGTTTTTATCAAGTAATTTAATTAAATTCTTAATGATATTTTAATGTGCATATTAAAGTTTTAAAGTCCATTTGTATCGAGACATCTATGCCAAAGGGAAACAACAAAAAATTAAATGTTTATCGAAGTTATAAAAATAAATATATAGTAAATTAATGAGTCCATCTTCGTTGTGGTTAACTTTCAATTGATTAGAACAGTAGAAACATAATGCCATTGACCAAATTGTGTTGTTTCTGAAGCGTAATGGGTCTTACATCAATTTTAGAAGACTGATTGGTGCTTTAACAATGAACCATTTGACAGCATGTCAACAATCACACCTTGCAACACAAATATTTCTTTCAATCTGATTAGCAGAAACTATGGAACTTAAATTGAAAAGTCCCTTCTAAGTCTTTATGTGTTAATATATCGGTTGACCAGTAAAGTTTGGAATTTTTTTTTCTTCCTCTCCGACAGGAAAATGAAGTGAAAAAGTTAAAAACAAGTAAACACAAGAACTTCTTGGTTTAAAAGATTTTATTCATTTCCACATAATGCTTTTTTGAGTTAAAAGTAACTAAGTCTCCTTATAAAAACCCTACCACGTACAAAAAGGAAAAATATAAAGTAAGGAATAGGAATAACTAGTGGAAGAATTATGGGTTTTTTCGGAATAGGGACATTTATGGCAAAAGGAAAACAAAGAAATGAAATGATTATGAAGTTCTAATAACTTTTAGAAATTACTGAAATTACTTTTTTGGAAATTACTGAGTAAAACTACTTAGATGAAATTTCAATTTATGAAAACAATACATAGATAATATCGTTGACAAATATTGCCCTTTCTGAAGCGTGTAGGCTATTGAATTTATTTCCAAAAACTGATTGTTTTTTTAACTCGAGCCATTTGACAGCATATTAACAATCGAATCATTCAAAAAAAGAACCTCTCGCATGCTGGTGAAAAGAAGCAATGACACTTAAATCCCATACTAAGAAGGTTCCAGACGTTTTCGATATTGCTTGACCAGTAAATGGTTTGGTTTTTCTTTCTCCCCGACAAGAAAATAAAGTGGAAAATTTAAAGATTTGAAATCGCAAGAACTTTTCGGCGTAAAGGATTTTATCGATTTTAAAGAAATCCGATATTTGTATGAGTTAAAAGTAGTGAAGTTTCGTTATGGAAACGTTAGATTACTTTGAAATAGCACAAAATCTAAATTTTAAATATGGTAGGATGTTAGATTGAATTGCGCAGTTAAAATGAAAATTGAAATATCTACGAATTTTCGGCAGTTTTGAAAATGACTTCTTAATTTGTTTTTAGAAACGTGATAAGCATTGAGAGAAAATGTAATAACTAATGCTTTATTACTGTTATACGTATCAAAATAATTCTCGGGTTAAACCTTTATCCTTTAGTAAGAGAGAATAAACTATCAATTCCAAACAGTCAGATGCAGATATATACAACATTTTATCAGTATTTATGATTTTAATTTTTCGGATCATATCAATCAAATATGCCGAAATACAGCCTATGCTTACAGCGTAAAATAATGAATATTGATGATTAACAAAAATAGAAACAATAAAATTCGCCCTCAATACTTGAAGTCAATATGAAGATTGAATTTGACACTTTTTACTCGTATTTAACGAGTAGCATCGTTCATTCTTTAGCTACATACTAAAAACAAAATGCAAAATTTTGTGACGACTAATTTAAATATGTAAATCAGTTGTCAAATATTAAACTGAATAAAATATATCTACGTGTGCATTTATTTCCAAAATAAATATAATATCTGTATATTTATTTGAAACCAATACAGATTTCTTGTCACAATTACATATACCACATTTTTGAAATGTGCAAAAGAGTCAATAGTTTTTTTCAAATATTAACAAATATTTTTCTCATTTTTAGGTCATCATTCTACATCTGATTTAATTTTGAAAACAAATCGAAAATTTTCTTCCATATAGCCCAACAATATAAAGAATGTTTGAATAATATCGTCGGGTATTAAAACTGCCGTTTTTTTGTATCATGCATTGAAGAAATATGTAAACGAAAATTGAAATTGCTTATCTAAGTCCTTAAACTCAGAATTAAACAGAAGTACTTATACTGGAACAACTTACAATCGAATCCTCTCTGAACATATTGTGAATGTTTTCATATGCTGTTCTATTTTGACTAATTCAGATATTTGCTATTGTGTCTTATAATATCACACTGGGTGGCACAGGAAACGATTCATTGCTTTTAAGATATTATTGTATTCATATTCGACCTGACGATTCGTTTTCTCTATTGATAAAAATAACATCATGCCGATTACCATTATTTTGAAAATACAGTTAATGGAAAATGAGAGAAAGGAATTACTGCATGAAAAAGAGTATTGGTGAATTGTTTAGACGCGTATTGGTTTCAGTGTGAAACTAATTTTATAGACGCATGCATAAATTTACCTTGAATCCAATTAATAAATTCCTAAAAAGCTTACTGAACCTCACAAACTACAGAGCTGTTTTATCTCTTCTATCATCGTAATATCATTGTTGTTTATTTGCTTTGATTTCGATTCATCTGAATATGGCAAAATAATTTAACAGCGTTGTTTTGTGTCATATCACAACTCTCTTCCTCTTAGGGAGAGCAAAAAAATATGGAAAGAGAAAAGTCAGAGAAGGAAGGTCACATTCCGATAGCATTATATCTACAGTGAAATACTTAATTAATGTAATTCTCTAGTATATAATGAAATGAAAAGTTGTGGGCAGAATTTATATGATTGTTCTCGGTATAATTTTTCAAAAAATAAAACACACACACACACACACATATATATATATATATATTCTTTTTTTTCAGTTATATTGATTCGTGAACTTTCTCAGAGAAAAAGATAACTCCTTTTATCAAATGAATATTACAATTAAGGATTTTTATTACTTTTTTCTATCTTTCTGAATGAGACTATAATTGCAAGCCCTTGAAAAAATGGACTCCTCGTTTGCCTTTTGTTTTTTCGATTACCTCTGAGTTTATCTTTGTTTTTTTTGGGGGGGGACTTTCTTTGTATGATATTGATCTCCATTGTAATAAATAAGATATTTTCGTTTAATTTCAAATGTATCATTGAAATAAACAAATTTAAAGAGTTTCAGAATGAATTTCGCACAACTGGTATTATTTTCTAAGTTGGGTTGCATTTCTGATTTTTAGTGATGCACTCATTTTCCCAAAAAAAATCTTTCAACTAAAAGAAGTTGTCTTAATTACAAGAAAAGCAATATTACTGGAACAGAGAAAAAGACAATGACAAGTCGTGACAGGGCATTTTGTTTCCCTAAAATAACTATTTTTATCTAAACGATTTTAGTTCTTGTTCATTATATATTTTTTAAATAATACCTTAAATCCATTATTAAAGAGAATAATGTAACACATTCGTCTTTGTAAGTAAAACTCCTTACTAGAAACTACAAAATAAAATGATGCTTATCTTCTTCAATATATCACAATTAGAAAATAATAGTTAAAATATAAAGAATTAACACTAACAAAATAAAAAAATACTACTCCAAAAAGAAGAATACTATCGATTGATACAGAAAAAATAATTATTTTTTTAATTCCTGGTTTCGATTAATATTGAGATAAAAAAAGACCAATCTACGTTCATTTAACTAGATGTATTCGTAAGTGCCCCGAGATATATTAATTGAGTATTTATTTTAATTGTTAACCATATTTCCGGGTCTGTTTTTATGTCCACATTTTCCTTTCGTCCTTTTTCTGCTTATGCGATACTCGCTTTTTATGAATTTTCTTTGACTTTTGGAGAATTACAAGTCATTATTTGCTGAAAAGGTTTGCTTAAATTTCATAATGGGTTTATCAAAATAAAATTAAACTTTATAACTGAAATATAATAAAAAATAGATTTTTTAATCAAAGTTCATATATTAAGTTCATTAGATCAAATTACTTTTTCATAACGATGCAAAAAAAAGAGTCATACAAATAACGTTAGGAAGTATTTTTTAGTCAACGTTTTTTAATTATAATAGTGTAGTGCTTGCTATCTGTAACATATCAATCTGTGGGAACTAACATAAATGTTGCGACTATTACTAATTTTGAAGATTTTTTAATAAAAAAAATACGGAAGAGATTGAATTTTAATATGTATTTTGAAATTCCTCTTGCATTCGATGCTTTAAATCCTCTTTCACTCAGACTCACAGTGAGGTGATTGTGCAGAAAAATCTATTGTAAATATTAGATCTCTTAGCTACATTTATTGTAGATTTAGACCTCTCATATTCAAAACTGCATTATAAATATTCATAATAGTAAAAGGATAGGTAGAATATTTTTAATAATCATTAAAAATTATAAAAAAATGTATCAATTGTAAGAATACTGTCGATTAATATCGAATATAAAACTATATTTTTAATGATAAATTGATTTTTTTCACGTTGTGATTAAAATGGTAGGATGACAATAAATTCATACAATCTTTCATTCTAGAATTTTTATTTTCTTACTTCTTTTAAAGGAGGATATTCACTCCATGCCTATACAGCATTCAACGATAATATTATACTATGATTTACAGTTATAAATCACAATTCAGGAGATAACATTTAAAAGTAATATGAATCGGCTATTTTCTTATAAATGACACAAATACAAATAACCTTTCATTAATCTATAATTTCAGTGTCGAAACTAAATATGTGTCTAAATTCGTTCTTTAATTAAACATAAAATCAGAGTTCAAAATATTTGGACTTTATGGTCTAGCAAATAACGGTTAGGTGAAAAAAGCTGTCAGTAGCGCTGAAAAAAAATCTTGTTTTTATTTGAATTGCAGAAAGTCGCATGGGAAATGCTTCCCATTTTACGATTTCCAACATAATTCAGTAAAAGTTTGTAAATTTCACTTCGATATAAGATTTTTTTTCTTATTGATGTTGATGTGTTCAAAAGAATTGTGTTCACAAATAAATTCAAATCAGTAACCGCCATTCACATGTGTTGAGAATTTCATTAAAATATAACTCCCTATTTCATATACGATTAAATTATAGTACAATTTTATTATGAGATATCATTCCGATTTCATACCTGAATAATATAGATTTCAGTTCTAGAAATGAATTTTCTATAAACTCAGCTAAGTCATATTTAAAGCTTACAAATGAGAGCGATCACTAAAGTGGTCATATAAATGCTACAAACACTGGAATACTTCTTTATAGCAGTTTCTCCGTTATTATTTTCGCTTAAAAAAATTTGGTAAACTTGTTGCCTAATCTCCTTACAAGCTTTGCTCCTGCCAATTTGTCGGCGATCGAATGGACATCATGAGGAGGTGTGGCAGATGAAGCAAGTTTTGTGAATGTACTTGGGGGTCATCAATCAATTTAATCTTCTCGGTAGACAGCTGTTTTTGGACGGCAACAACTTTTGGAAGCCTATCAGCTCACAGTTAGTGGCAGGTAGGTAACGGATTAATTTCCAATAAATAAATTTTGAAACAATGCCGCTTTATTACCTAGGTTCGGAGTTCTCTATTCGGAGTTTCAATGTTCTAAGTAGTTGGCAGTCGAATTTACATTAAGATCACATTACAAAGAAATTACAAAATATCTCAATTTTTATTTCTACAACACTAAACAACTGCTTATACAGATATTATTATTGATCATAAAAACTTGGTTATCTTATATTGATTTTTTAAAATGGTTATGTAGTTTTCAGAACAGAAAAATATTTCCCCAGGAAATTTATAAAATCAAAGCAAAAAAATCTTATTATCATATTTCAACGATTGACTTTATACATACACAACTTCCTAATGTATTCTCAGTAATGAAACCCTGATTTCTTAAAAATATTACAAGAATTTGTATTGAAAATCAATTCCAAAAAATGATAATTCAGAATTATGACATTTGTATTAATAAAATATGCTGAAATTCGAATTTTAGCAATGATTTCAGACATATTGACCGTAAAGATCTTTAATTTTACTTCACTTTTTTAGTTCGTCGAAATAATTATTTTGTGTGCACATTGTTGACATTGCGAAACAAAAAAAAAATAAGTTACCAAGAGAAATTTTAACTGTTTAACTGTTTTAAGGTATCTTGAGGTTCCTGATTTCAAAACTAATTTTTACATTTACCGAATTGGATGTAGTTCTGGAAATAATGCATATTATCAACATTTGAATACTGCATGTATGAAGTAGGGTGGGACGACAAAGACAAAATATTTTTCATGTCGCTATACGGCTGGAAAATTTGCGAATTGATGCGAAATGAAAAGAGGAAAAGAATTAAGTAAATTCATTGATATCTACAGCTCCTGTAGGGGCTTTAAAAGTCCTAAAAATTGACGAAATCAGACTGTTTATCATTAATTTTTAAAATTTTAAATTTTCTCCATTATTCTTTATTATATCAATAGCTGATAAAAAATCAACTTCTAAAGAATAATAAATTTTATTGTATCAAAATCGGTCTATAATTTCCTGCCACAGATTCCTTTAAAAGTTGTCAAAAATATGTGAAATTACTTCAATATGCAATTTTCCGTTCCTATTCAATACCATAATCTTGAAACATCATCTTATCGATGAAATGCAACAAGTCAATTGATATGCATAGCAGAAGGTAATTTAGGCCTAAAAATATAATCTTATATATATATTTTTTGTTTTGGGCAACACTTCCAAAACTAAGCTCCAAAACTAGAAAATTATTTGTTAGTTCAAACATATGCCAAAATTACAGAAAATATCAAAATATTAACACACCTTTAAAAAAAGACTTCGATTACCAGGATATCAAAGTAATAAAACAAAGGTATAAAGTGAGGTGGAACACACATGGCAGATTACTGCCAGGGACTCGTACTCGAAACTTTCACTATATGTAGAAGGGGATCATACAGAAAATTTATCTATGAATTAATTGAACTAAGTTATTTCATTTTCATTTTATTGGACTTAATGCAACATCATCATGTATTTTTTATCACATTCTTATCATTCCTGTGTTTTATTTGTTGAAATTTGTTTCTTTATTTCATTCATTAATATTGTTTTAAGTTGTATTCTTTAACTTAAATTTAAAACTGATTTCATGTAATTTCTGTATTGATTTGTCTTCTGATTTATATTTTAATTACACTTTAGGACTAAGTTGATTTACTGCATTAAATTAATTTTGTTTATTAATTTATTGAATTGATTTGTATTTGAAAGAGTTTAACTGCAATTTGAGTAGCGTGTACATATTATTGTTAAAATATAATTTTCACTTCATCTCAGAAACTACAGCCAATCTAAAAATATAATGCCATATTCGAAATTTTCACTACGAAATCACCCTAAGATCACTGGAACATCATGGGCAAAAAAAATCACTGTTGAGCAGAGAACGAGTTTTGTTACATCTGTTAATTGTCTGTTACAATTATTCAATAATTTATTCATTGATTATATGATAAAAATTTGTAATAAATTTATAATTCTTATGATGAGATTATTAACAACTGGACTTTGTAATCACTATCACTTAGCAAATATAAACATTTAGCATATTACCCTTCATGCAAACCGTTTACTTTGAGTTTTTTCAGAAGACAAATATTCTCCTTTTTCTTCAGGTAGCATTTTTATTATTTTATTGGGAACTATGGTTTATGTTAACTTTTTTTTGTTCTCAACGCCTTTTGTACTCAATCAAGTTTATGTTAACCTTTTTTTCCATCGTGAAAACTGTCATTGTCCTCAATTTATGAGCATGAGTTTAGCTCAGATTTTCTAGCTTTCTGAAGGAAAAAAACGAATGAACTGTTATTTACTCGGAAATTTGAAAGTATTTCTCAAAAAAAAAATAGATAGTAGATTATAATATCAATGCTTGTATATATATTTTTTATTCTGCTGTCTAAATTTTTCTCTGAGAACAAAATACTTTTGAGAGCTAAGATTTATTGTGTTGATTACGTATAACAATTAGGAATATTTGTGCTTGAAGGGAGTTTCGAGACATTCGAAAGCATAAGAATTTTTCAATTCTGTCGTTGTTTTCGAAGAATAGTTCAAAACTTTATTGTCGTAATTGGCAACTAGGCTCACTTTCTACGATTGCCTTTGGGCGCTGATATCCTACTGTAGAGCTATATATGTCATCATTTATCTTCTAACATAAAGTTTGTTGAGCTATATGTGCTATTAATTTTAAGCACATATACGACTGCAAATTTAAGCCATCTAGATTTTATTAGATAATATAACAACTACAGAAAGTGAATATTTGGGACTAAATAGAGATTACTGATATACGAAATTTTAATTTTATAAATATAGGTAACAAAATCTTATATTGATTAAAGTAATGTTTATGTTTGCTATTTATGTATAGATCATGAAGAAAAGAAGTTTTGTGTCCATTTTTGTGTTGCATCTAATGGTGAGATATGATGACTATATTGTTAACTTCAACTTTCATACTAATGATATATATATATATACATGGTGTTAAAGAAAAGTGGAACAATCGTTTGTTTCCTTAAGAAAGGGTAAGATAATTCATATTCGCTTGAATTACGCAATCGCGTTTTTGAAGTCAACTTCACAATACGACAAAAAATAGTGATGTGCTTAAAGTGATGCTGACTTCTTAAAAAAGCCGCCTTCCTCAATAAATTTAATTTGAAACATGTTAAGAAAAGTTAAGAGGCGTAGAAAGAGAATTTAGCGGGGAGTTGATTCATTTATATTTTCTTCTTTTCCTCTAACAATCAAACAGCGGACAGAATTTTATTCTGTTTGAAAGAACTGCTTTGCAAACAATCACTTTTGATGTTTCGGTAGAAAAAAATAATCCATCATCTAGAGTCATTGTTTTATTTAAAGGAATGCATTTATTTCTTGTATTATCTGATAATGGAATTTTTTTTAAGCTCACTTTTTTTAAATAACGATTTCTACCGCTTATTAGTGATAGTGAAAGAGGATTTTTTAGTTCATTTCATCGCATTTGCTAATAAACTTAAATAATGTTATTTTTTATGCTTTTGATCCGTCACTCTTGATGCTATTAACAAATATAAAAATGTAGCTAGTTTAGTTAAGTAACTTGTTTTGTTAATTACATTTTATGATGTTATTACTTATCGTCAATTAATGTTAATGAAATCGATTATTTCGAAAATAAATAAAGATATGAAA
>BGPR01004185.1:90096-117554 GCA_013235015.1 Araneus ventricosus | reverse complement strand
ATATGATTCTTTGAGAAAAGTTAATGTGAATGCTATTTGGGATGGGATCTTAACTAATGCTCAGATTTTAAAATTACATTCGTTGAAAAGAATGTTTCTTCTGAAATGTCTAGATCTTATAAAACTACATCAACTAGCACATTAAATGTAATTCTTGGCATTCCACCACTTCATGTGGTCATTGGGTCTTTAGTCACTGGATTCAACATTTGGAAATTAAGATCAGACAGACATATTGAACTGATGGACCCTTTAAAATTGGACTTTTATAGGGATATTAAAGGCATTCCTTCTAATGAAAAGATTGTTATACTTGAAAAAGATTTTGTTTGTGATTATGTAGTGTACACCGATGGATCCAAGATTGATGGCAATGTTGGGTTCTCGGTGTGCATTTCTGAAAGAAAAACATTCTCTCCTGCCTGTACATTGTTATAAATTAAATATTTAACTCTGTTTTCCAGGCTGAGTTGGCTGCTATTGATTTTGCCGCCGGCTGGGCCTTGTATAAAAATATTAAAATTAAAAATTTTTACAGATAGTAAGTCATACATTGAGGCACTTAGAAGTGCTAATATCAAATCCAGCTTTGTTTTGTCGATCAAAGAATATTTGTTTAAAGCTAAGGATCTTATCAGTCTGGGTGAAAGCGCATGCCGGTAACCCGGGCAATGAGCTGGCAGATTACTTTGCTAAAATTGTTTCTTTTTGCGATTCGGAAATATATGTCGTGTAGTTTTTATCTTTAATTAGCTATATTAAATTTAGTTAATTATCCATGATTAATCTATAGTCAATTTCTGATCGTATAGTAGAATAGTCAGGAAAATAATCGTAACTGCGTTGTGTTCAGAAAGCTAGTTATTGAACCCAAGTAAACCTTACACTGACATAAAATTTATAAGTAGATAATACCAGACCTGGAACATCTATTAGGATACATAGAGTGAGATAACATATCCATGAAAGTAGGACAGAAACTGTAAAGTTGAACTAAATGCAATTTATTTATGGATAAAAAAAATAATAAAATGAGACATATATACACTTGTAGGATTGCCATGTTCGTGTGCACAATATGCTAGGGCTCTTGGATAAAATACATTATCTGGATCATAAACACTAAACATAAATTTCTGAAATGCAAAGTTTGGTGTCCCCTAACAGATGAAGGACATTCACACATATAAGGTATTGCAAGATTTCAATAATTAATTTTGTCACAAGAGTATAATCAGAATTTGTAGATTAACATAATGAAGTTTGCAGGCTGACATTACATTTCTAATGCTAAGATTTTACTCCGCACACAAAGTGCATTTCTGGACTTCTTCCAAATGTCCTTACTCCAAATATAATAAAAGAGTACAACTTCCAATGCATAGTAATCCTGTTAATACTTTATAATCATTAAATCCCTACTTCTTTCAAAATTTTTCCAAATGACCTATTTGCAACATTACAATAAAAACAGTTTGTTCAGACTGAGCATTACATTTACGCTGCTAGGTGTTATTCATAGTTCTATTCAAAATTTTCAATAAAAAAAATTAAATAAAAGAAACTTAGCTGAAAGGAATGATGAGGGCAAACTGGGCCGGGTGTCTGGATTCGGAGGCGCACACAAGAGCTGGAAGGCGAGGCGAGTCTCTTTCACATAATCTTGAGTCTTTTCATGGAAGCTTGAAAGGGAAAGGTCCTCCCAATTTAGCCGATAGTTTCACCATACCTCTTCGGGTTACTGGGGTTTGTAGCTGACAACTCCTCTCGGCAGGCGGATCAACTGAGTATGCCCGGCGACATCTTCTGGCTCTAGGACAATCACACTGCGACGTCAGTTTCTGGAATGGACAGGTGACCGGATACCATCAACTTGGAATCTTGCTGGGCAATTCAGTACACCAACAAGCACTGATTTTCCAGACGGACAGTTCAGGACGTTTCTATTTCGCTCTCAGGAAAGGGCCAACGCATGGCCGCTCTTGAAACATGTTCATCTAGTCGAATCACCTTCTCTTTGCAAGTCCGCAAAATGGTAGCTCACCGACGCTGGAAAAACGTGAACTCTCTACTCGGATAGGTTGATTGCCAGATCTCTCTGCGCCCGATCTAAGGAAATCAAAATCATCTTCTTCGCTGGTTCTGGCTTGAACTCAACTCTGTCTTTTTATCAGTCTCTCTTGTTTTAATTCTCCCGCTTTCTTATACCAAAAAAATACGGTGCCAAGTCGATCCTTTATTGCTCAATCCCACAGCCAAAGTCCCAAACATTTGCAATCAGCAAGGCATAGAATGAAAATTTTTAATTTGGGCCAAAACGCCAAACTGTCCTCAGAAGCTCGCCAAGCCAACCAGCAACCCCTTGTGCACGCCCCAAAGACTTGCAGACAGCCAATTGGAAAGCTAGGACTCTATCCTGATTGGAGGTCGAGGTTTCTCAGAAGAAGGGCCGGTAATGCCCTAGCACCCAAAGGATAATTAATCAAACGGGACAGGGTTCGAAGAGGTTTTTGTGTAAAATAGACAGTTTGTCGCGTCAGGATAGTAAAATTTGGGTGGTCCGTTGCACGCATATTGTCACGGAGTCATAAAAGGCAGGAAGTGGAATTGACCTAGGTAGTAAAACGGGAGATTAGGATCCTTTTCTACAGAGGAGCGGAGGACTCAAGAAACAATTTTTAATTTCAAGCTTAACGGGGGTTCAATAATCAATTACAGTGATTCAACATGCACGTGCGTTTCTCAAGGGAAAGGGGGAGTATACACAGTAAAAGTGGAAGGAAAAAGGTCGTAATCTGCAAGGGGGTAGTATACAGTTAAAAAGGAAGCTAGCTGTCCAGAGTTCAAAAGTGCATAAGAAAGAAAAAAAACAATTTTGTGCAAGTTTAAACAAAGAATTACAACAAAGAAATTTTTTAAGTGTCTTAACAAAAATAAAGGAATTAATTTGCCGAAGAATAAACAATAATTATATAATCGACACCACATGTATATACCTGCCCCCTATTCCTTTGTAAAAAGAACCTGTAATGATTTATTAATTCGTGAATGGAATAATTACTGGACTAACTCTGCATCAGGTCAGAGGACCAAAGACTTTTCCCATCAGTGAACCTGCATTTGTTAATAAACAACAAATATGCAATTTATTTTCTTATTAATCATGGACATTTTCCTGCCTATTTAAGCAAGTATACGATCCTTGATAATCCGAATTATATCTGCGATGAAATTGGAGATGCTGAGCATTATGTGTCATCGTGTATTTATACGAAGGGTCATCATCTAATACTTCCTACAATCTCTACCAGTACATACTGGTTTAATGTTTTGTGTAAAAACAACTTTTTGTTAATAGGCTGAAAACCATCTTTAAGATCTCACGGAAAATCTGTGATGATCTTGACTGATTTTTTATTATGTGCCTTTTGTTTCATGGTTTTCCTTTTGTTTCTTTGTTTCAAGTGTTATTTGAATTGATTTAATGTGCTTTGTGGCGTTGGATTTGAGAACCACTTTATTTTGGTTGGACTCAAGCTCCAACTCTTAATGTGCTAATGTTCAGTTTGTTTTTCAAGGGTTTGATTTTTAGAAATTTTGACCATGATATTTAAGAAAAAATTGGGAAAGGAAAGGGAAAGAAAGAAAAAAAAACACAAATAAATGAAGGAGTAAAGGTGAATTAAATGTCTACTCTTGTGTAAAGTGAATAAGGTTTACTGTAAAATCTTTTTATTCAAGAGTCAAGACTTGTTTCACATGTTTAACATATTTAAATATTCTTTATTTACTGTTTCTTGAGTATTTTTGTTTTGATAAATTTTGTGCGTGTGTTGTTTAATTGTGTAGATTTAAGAATTAGTTGAATGTGTACCGCTTTTTCTTTAGAGTTGCTTTAAAATATATTCGTTTTTATGCAGCATTTCCTTGTATTTGTTTAACAATTGTTACTTTTACCTCCTTTAGAAGCTGAAGGTGTTTTATTTTTAGTATTTTTTACAGGTGCTATTTGGATTGGCAGCTATTTGGGTGTGCAGTCGGGGTTTATTTGCAATATTTTTTGCGTGCGACTGAATGTTTTTGTTATTGCGAATTGTTTGATTTTATTTATTTATTATTATTTTGACTTTAGACATATTTGTAATTGCATTTTGTATTTTTGCATTCAGTTTTGAATTTGATGTTGTAATTGGTATAAGGGCTAGATTGGAGATCCTTTCGGAAAGGGTATGATTTCGTATGTGTGTGTGTTTTGGAGTTCTGTGTTTTCGGTAAAAGTTTTTATTCGGTTTTTGGTATTTAATATTTGAATTTCTTGTGGACCTTGTTGCTTAACCCTTTAAGACCGAACCCGCACGATCGTGCGGGTTAGTCATTGGCTAGCATTTCTGCTTCCTGGAGAGTTGTATTTAATAAATGCCGGATAGTAACGGCTGTTCTAGTTTCCAGAATATCAATAGTATCTAGTTTTCTCAAAAGACGGCAGAAACAGTCCATACTTCAATTATAATCGCGTTAAATCTGTTTGAAAAAAATCGCGCTAAACATTAGAATTGTTTATCTGTCGCATTTAGCTAATTATTAATACATATTTAATTGGTTAGATACCTATTGTTAATTTAATGTCGAATTAAATGAAAAATAGGAAAAAGTGTAAGTTAAGAGTTAATATAATTACCCTTTAGGCGTAATATTTGTTTACCCGCACGATCTTGCGGGTTCGGCTTTAATTGAGCTCACTGTCCGAAAATCGACTTCCTTTCTGTAGAGTCTTCTCGCGTGACCCGATGCACACCTCGTTGTTTTCTTTCGACTATATCACTAAGTAACGGCCTTAAAACTTGAAATGAGTACTATATTAAGAAAATAAAATTTTAACTTAAAAATACATGGTTCATCTCCTATCACATAAAATTGAAATATTTTACATATAAACAATTTTTTCTACTTTTAGCTTTTTTCCCAAGAGAGTTTAACGAAATATGTCCCACTGCCTCCAACGGTCTTAAGTATTCCTCGAGAAACTTCCGCAAACCGCATTGTCATTTTTTCGTATCAGCATTCAAATGTGAAAAGTTTTTTCAAAGTATTTTGAAGGATCTCTTTGAAAGCTTCGTAACAAAGGAGACTACTCACAGAAAGTTCCACACTGGGATTTCAGTCTATCATTGAAATCTTATCACCCTCCTTAGTTTACTATTGGAGAAGCAAGAAGAATTTGGTGTACATGTGTTTGTAATTATTCTGTCCGGACAAAGAAACTAGGTACAAAAGCAGTCAAAATTGACGCTATGATCAGTGATCACGTATGCACATCTGAAAATACCGACTATCCTAATGATCGTGATAAATGATGCGTGGCCCTTCTTTGAATGCAATCAGTATAGGAAAGTTTCGCCCACAATAGCCATAGCCGGAGGAAATACAGGGAGATTTTCTAAAGCAGCCGGGGATTGAAGGGGCCATCCGACATTTCGTGAAGGCGCTGAAATTTCTATTGTGCAAGAAATAATGGAAAGCGAACAACCAGATACTGCATGATCCGCGAAGTTTCATTTGCCTTCTAAAAATAGAGGAGTATCCCTTATTTCAGAAGTTCCGCTGCATATAAATTCAGGTACAGCACTTTTTTAATATACATGTATATTTTTGAAAAATTAATTCTATGTTATAGATTTTTACTTTTCTATGCTATGAAATATATAAATTATTTTATTTGTACAAGTATAAATTTTAAAATACTAGTTACAAGTAATTGAAAGTAAACCTGGTTAAATAACTTATATAGTAATTATTCAAGTAACTTTTGTTCTGAGTGTGAGAAATGTAATGTATATTTATGTTTATCAAAAACTAAGAACTGTTTCAAAAATTTTCATTGTAAAAAAGTTTAGTCATTAAAATTGTAATTTCCTTATTTACAAAGATTTTTTTCTTATAAATCATAAATTGTTTATTACGATGGTTAAATATTTGTTTCTTTGAGTAATTAATATTCAATGAAAACTAAACTTTGAAAAATAAATTAGGTAAAGCTTATATACATAAAGTCTAACTCGCACGATCGTTCGGGTTCACGTTGACACAGAAAAAGCCTAACCCGCACGATTGTACGGGTGCGCTCCTGCGTTGGAGGTACATGCTAGATTTTAAAAATTATTTTTTACAGTACCAGTAGGATCCACGGCTACCTATAAACTAAAAAAAAATTAAATTTAAGGATGAAAATTTGTCCGGTCTTAAAGGGTTAAAAATTACTTTACTTTAAAGTGTATTTTAGTTTGTATTATCAATTGTACTATTGAGTTTTTCTTTTGAGTAGTTTTGGTTTGTTAATCTTGTTTTTGTGTTTTGTTGCATCCGTTGTTGTTTTTTTGTCTTTAGTTTGTTCTGTTGTGTTGCTACTGATTTTTCTTTCAGCTACTTGAAAGTAGTCAAATGCCTTATACCTTCCAAATGGGAAAGTGTGTATCTAGGATTTTATTTTATATGTTTAATAAATGCTGCTCCAGGGGACTGGGGAGGTATTCTGGGGCCTCCCTGGTACTGGATTTGACTCTTCCCCGGCCATTCTTCTAGACTCTAAACCCAATGGGTGAGTCAGTGGACGTGGGTCATGGTCATAGTCATCTTACCGTTGACGAAATTCAAATAACATTTTTTATAGATCTAAAAATTTAGTAATTTTTATTTTGTATCCAAGGAATGCCAAAGTTCGTCTATCGAGATCTTGCCTTTTTTCAGTTAAGTAGATGCATCGAAAATTCCGTGATGATCTCAATCGCCAAACAATCATAGCGGAGAGCTATATTAGGCAACGCGATGTAACGTATTATGTATTGTTATCTGCTTTATATTATGGAATGATTTTTGATAAGCCCACATAACTTATTAACAAATCGTCGCTTAACATGCAACACTACATATCTCAAATTTTTACAATTCCGAAGAGGAAGAAAAACCAATAACGAACATTTCTGAATTTTTTAAACATTTGATAGAAACATGAGACTTCGTGTCCCTACCAGATGTGAACAAAAATTCAGAAATGGTTGCGAAAAATTCAGTTTTTCCTTCCTCTTCGAAATTTCAAAAAGTTGAGATATGTAATGTTGCTTGATAAGCGACGAAATATAAAAACAGTCAGACAGGCAAATACACTCAAAAAAGGTTTTTTCTGGACTTAGAGAGTTCTAAAATATCAAACTCTCCTAAATCCTTGTATTTTGAGGACGAACATTTGACTATTACAGTATTTTCTACATATGCACGCAGTATGAGAGAAAGGAAAAAATAATGGATGAATTAATATCCAATACTTAGGATTAGATTTTGGTCCTCTCATTGGTATGGAGCGGAAGTTTGAAGAGGAAGTGCCAGCTAAGGTTTCATCCAGGTCATCTGACCTCGTATCCCAAAACAGCCCTTTTGTTGCTTTTAAACAGAGCGTTAATATAAATACTAAACTAAACTAAGCAATAAACTTAAGATTGCACTTCCGTCAAAATTGATCAATTGTCTTTGTATTTTGATAGCATACTTCTTCTATATTTCAGGTAGGAAATTAGTCAGTCTCACCGTTTACAGCACATAGTTATAAAAATAAAAAGTGAGCGGAATTTTTTTTTCTTTCCAGTGAAAGATACAGTTTCATTATTCTCGACATATACCGGACTGCATTCGGAATTAATGATTCTTCCAAAATAAATCCATAACTCCAAAAATACCGCACTTTCTTTGTAAAGCTTTACACGTTAAAAGGAAAAAAAAATTCCACCAGAAAGAAAGGAGGAGTCCCACAAGGTAAGATCTTGCATTTTATTAAGAAATATATATCATAAAAGCAACCAATAAGAAATACCCACCAGAAGAAGACAAACAAAATCGAAAAGGATTATTTTGTTCATTAAGACTTGGGAAGAGAAAAATCAACAAAAAAACACAAAAAAAATCGAACCCGAAATTCTCTCGAGTATTTATTTTATTATTATAAAGAAACTCCGCAGTGGAGTAGAAGAGGAAATAATAACTGAAACTTAGCGGTTTCTTTTATGCTTCTTTCTTTGAGGAGGAGAGACACAGAGACACTTCAGATATCAAAAGAAACATGCATCCCGAGTTATATACAGAAAAATAACAACAAAAAAAGTTTTCCTTACCTGCGACGACAATTTGGCTAGCAAATAGTTGATTCTCCAGTGTGTAATATTTTCATAAACAGAAAGTAGCAGCGAGAGTAGAAAAAAATGCGAATATAAACAGCATATATTTTACGTCAAAGAAGAAAATCTAAGAATAAAGTATTTCAATGATGATGTAATGTATTTAAGAGATAAAAATGTTACTGATTAATTTCCCAAAAGTGATTATCCGCTATTAGAAGATAGGAGTTGTTTATTGGCGAACAAACTGAATTCTCTGTGATTTCTTTTTCTTTTATAAAATACTCCTTTAATTCCTTAATAACAAAGTTTGGATGTCTAGATCTTTTTAATATATCTCATTTATTATTTAAATTGTTCGAATAATACAATCAAAGTATGACTAAATATATCGCAGAAAAGGAGTAATAAAAGGAGGAGCATGTCTGTAGGGGGAAAAAATGGAGTACACACAATACAAGGCTACATTTGTAAGGTTGTCATATTGTGTATTTGATAATAAGTGAGTGAATGCCAAAGGAAAAACAAGATTATGACATCAGATTTATAAACATCCTAATTCGCTTATCGCTATCCGAATTTTCGTTAAATAAATGTTATCTATTTTAAGTATGATTGGCTATATTTCAGTTCTAAATTTATATTTAAACTTATTCTTCATTTAAAAATTTCTTTACTATCTTATATGGCGCAGTCGGAAATTTACAGAACTTTAAAGAAAATTGGAACATTCAAAATTCCATCGCAGGCGCTAAACCTTAATGGAATTTTCAGACGCTTCTTGCTAACGATTTCGTTAAGATTATTTTACCTGCGTATAAATCGTCTGATCTCCATAGCAACAACAGCTTTTCGCTTAGTAAGTTGCACTTCTTCAAGTATTAAATTTTGTCTGCTATTCATGCCAATTAATAATATTTTTCTAGAAATTATTTTGTTGCTCCATCTCATCAGATCAAATCATGTGAGCTGAAAACGTTACTTTAAGTTATTGAATTTAAAGAAATTACTTGGGTAGCCGGTATATTTTAAATTATTATTTAAATTATCAAAAGCTGAATGGTTTTTACAAATATTTTTTATTCTATTAATTTGAGAATATTCTCAAATTAATAGAATAAAAAAATAATTATAATAACCATTCAACTTTCGTCACAGTTTTTGATAATTTAAATAATAATTTAAAAAATAAAGGCTACCTCAGTAATTTCTTTAAATTCAATAACTTAACTAATAAAGGATTGAAGAGCTTCTAAATTTCTGTCAATTTGGTTCGAATTTCTCTCAATAGATTGAGCTATCTTTACTATCCTCTAGACTTAATAATCCTTTGTTTCTGGTATATTTAGATGGCGTTATTCTTACTGGTATTTTTGGCAGAAGGTAATGTTAATTTTACTTTCTTTTTTCCTCTCAATTGGATTTGTTGAAAAAAAAACTTTATGATTAATAGAATTATATTTGTTATTTTTTCAAACCCACGTCGGTCACCCAAAGGGCTTAGAGTGTTTCAAATATAAATACATTCTAATCCCTTTCAGTAAGTGGGCCGCAGAGAGTTTTAAAAATACTATATTATACAAACAAAAAAAAATGCTATTTGTATTTTAAATGTCAGTAGCGTCCTAAGGTCGATCAAACGAACGTATACCCTTGGCCTGACGCTGAGTGGGAATCCGTATCGAACATTCTTGCATGTATATCTGAAACTGCTCTAAGTTTATGAAATGTAGAGAAATTTATTTTCTCTCTTCCCAAGAAAAAAAACCTACAAAACCTCTTCCTAAAAGAAAACCTACAAGGGGAAGAAATATAATAAAATTGTATGTGTTAGCATGAAAATTTAAAGCAAATTTATTATAACAACAGATTTCAAATAGAAATTTAAGCTTTGTATATCTCATTATTTAGAATATTTCCATTTGGATTTACGTTAAACCTAATAATATTTTTTATGTTTTTATAACAGTTTTTGTTTGCTTGGTGTAATCATAATAAATAATTTTATTTTATTATGATTAGATTAGATTAGGAAGATTCATGATTTGAAGGAAGATTATTAGGAAGATTATGATTAGGAAGATTCATGCATTGCTATATTAATTTTTCTTCTTCATCGAGATATAACATTCGTCAAACTGAAAAAAAAAACTTTGTATTTACTCAGGATCCCTCTATATATTTGTGTCTGAAGACTCCAATTAGAAAAGGCGGCACTTATAAATATCTATCATTATTAGAAATAGATGCTTGGAGCTACATATGCCTTACAGAAAACATTTATTTTTGTATAGAAAAGCAATAACATGAGTGAGCACCTTATAGAAGCGCAAAAGTAACGACTCGATACATTGGCATTCGAAAGAAAATCTCACCTTTTGCGAAATATTATTTCAGACAATTGTTGTGCTTCCGTCAGTAGAGAAGACAGACGATTACTTTAGCTGACAGAACAAGATTGACATTATTTCCATTGCAATGACAACTGAAGAGTTAAAATATATTCAACTGTTCTTCCATTCTTTTAGTTTCTTGAAAGGTACAAAATGAGATTCAAATAATGTTTTCAATTATAATTATAGAAATAAATAGTTGTCTTCTGCACGAACGTTTATTTGTTTTGTTTCAGATATCTATCCTTTGTTAAGTCTTGATTTTGTTAGTTGCATGGTATTTATAGATTCTGACACAGACTTAAAAGTTTAAATTCTTATGTCTATTAGATAGTCCTCATTTCTGCATCAGAACATGAAGTTATACACAAAATTTAGACAAAGTGGCCTCTGTCAAGCAACAATTTATTTAAAAACTTATATATATATATAAAGAATAAACAAATCACAATATCGGTAGCTTGTTGCTGAGAATATTGGCCTCTCTGTATCTTTAAATGTTATTACGGAATATACAGCGAATTAAAATTTCACGTTTTTTGTTTGATAAGACTGAAAAATATGAATTTAATAAAAATTGAAAATTATGCGAAAAGGAATTACCTTTTTCTCTGCCTGATTTTGAAATAAGGCATTTTAATATTAAATACGTTGAGATAAATATCTGCCCCTGGGGGAATTGAACAAGACGAAATTAGTAGGTTTTAAAAAGTCAAAAATACATTTGAAATAAGACTAAGAAGAAAATTTTGCGGTTTTTTGATGAACGACGCAATAATAAACAAGCGTGATTGCCTTCCCCTCAATTTTCTCGTATATTTAGGCAATATGATGGGTTTTGTGCTCAGCAAAGTCAAGGACATCGAATTTTAGACCTCATTTCTGTGTGATAAGCTGGTGCAAAAATTTCATAAAAATCTAAAATTTGGGGTCAAGACTTCATGCCAAGTTTCATTTTTCTAGCGTGTTGCATTTCTGAGTTTTTCTGTTGACATACGCTTGGATCAACAAAGAGTCAAAAGTTTGACATATTTAGTGAAAAATTTGCTAGAAATTAATAATTCCATAAATATATTATTGTCGTGAAAGCAAAAATAATTATGAAAATATTTAGATCTTATTATGAGACGTAATTTAATATACAGCTAAAAAGTATTAATTTATCATCATTCCAGAGCATACCTTTAGAACTATTTTATTTAATACTGTTCTCAAATAGCAATTCATAAGGACTCAATTTCAAATTCTTTATTTAGAAGCTGAAGAAAATTTTTAAAATATTCCTACGCTAACATCCGCAACTACTTATCGCAAAACGAACCATAGCAAAAATAGTTTTGGCCAAACAATATTTTAACCTACTCTCTTTATGATCTCGAGCATTTTAAAGCTGCAAACAATTTAAAAGAAGAACTTTGAATGAAAGTCATACAATATTAGGCAAAATATCTGAAGAGTTCATCAAATTATTACCACACACACACAACTCAAATTAATTTCAGATACTCAAATGCTTCCAGGCGGATTCAAATATTTTTTAGTACTCAATCAGAATATATTTAGTTCTTTTTTTGAAATAATGTGTATCAAATTTGAATCATAAATCATCTTGAATGAAGATATCACCGCTGAAACTTTCTTGTTTAATTTACTACTAAAATTACCTTTCTACCATTTCTTTTCAGTAAATCTGCAAGCCAAAGTCTTACCTAAAATGAATCAATTTATTTAATTAATGCACGTATGTTGAGTGCCGGTAGAGTTTAACTAAAGATATGATAAGCATTTCAGAATAAGAGTAATGAACCAGTAATTAAAGAAAAGTTTCAATGCCTTTGGGCGCTTTTTCATTTCAGAGTTTTTAGTTGGAATCAAAGTGTTGCTATCTATAAGTCGTAAAGTTTTATAACATTTACATCTTATCGTTTGTAGAGGTTATATAATATTTGTAAATAATATTATCTCATTTCTTTGTCTTACTAGTACCTGATATTTGTTGAAGCAAATCCTGAAATCTTTCTTGTCGTCAAATAAATCAATTCAATTGGCTACCTATAAAGAATTTTTTTCTACCCACGGTTTGCACACCACTATTTTTTGGTTAATTATAATAATCCAATCTTAAAACATTTAGTTTAGCGAATTGTACATTTCGCCTTATGATAATTCATTCGGATGAAGTAATTACACCACAACTCTAATATTCCTTTACCCACAGAGAAAAAGAATCAGAGGTCTCACTCCCATAGACCCTAATGGCAACTTTTTTAACATTGCGCTTCACATAGACAGAACGCCACTAGTGGGCTCCAAACGAACCAACCGGAATACGTCAGCTCTGTGACGTCACCGTGACGCGAATGGAAACAAAACCAATTCCTATCGTCATGACAACGATGTAAACAATAATTAGGTATTTATTGAATTTTTCAACAATTATTAAATTTATGAATAGCTAATTTTTTTAATATATTGTTAATTTAAAAATGTTATTGTTCTAATAATAATGTCATTTATTATTTATATAATTATTTTAAATCTCTCACTAAATTGGCTTTTTCTTCAATACAGAAATTAAAAGAAAATTTGAAATATCATTCAAAACATTAAAAAATTGATTTGCCTGTTTCCTAGGGTACCAATAATTTATAACAAGCGGATGTATAATTTAAGAAGATTAAAGTTTTTTTTCATATTATTAATTTCATTTATCCTTTTTTGAAAAAAAGATTTTTCAGATAAGATCATAAATTTTTTAAACCAATAGGAAATTAATTTTTATTGAATTAGATATTATACTATCACTTTCAGAACATGTTAGAACTTCAAAGATAAATTAATTTTTCATAAATTCACATTCAATATTATTAAAGACACAAAAATTCATCAAATGTAATTTCCATAAAAGAAATTCACTTGCGATTTTTTTACTCAGCAGGAAATTAAATTTGTTGTTTTAGTTAATATTATGCTATTTCTTTCAAAATATTTTGAAACTTCAACAATAAATTAATTTTTAATAAATACACATTCATTATTGGACAAGATTTAAAAACTAATACAATGCAATTTCCATAAAGAAAATTCATTTGTGAATTTGTTTAACCTAGAAATTTTTTTAATGTGTTGTCACTATACTACCTCTTTCGGAATATGTTTAAACTTCAACAATAAATTAATTTTTAATTAATTCACATTCAATATTATTCAAGATACTAAAATTGATAGAATATAGGTAATTAATTCACTTTGTAATTTTCTTAAACTCTGCAAGTAATTATATTTGTTGCTTTAGTTAACATTATACTATCTCTTTCAGAATATTTTAAAACAGTTTTTAATAAATACACATCAATTCCTTTTCAAGATACGAGTATTGACAATATACAAATATTGGTAGAATGTACTGTCCACAGAGAAAATTCATTTTTGAAGTTAAATTTTCAGAATTTTTCCAACCTTCTTCCGCAAAAAATCAAATACCTTTATATGTTTAAGAAACAAGATGCTATAATAAATACAAAATACTTAAAACAATGTCACATTTTATTGAACAAGCATAATAAGTTACAAAACATAACATTTCTAGCAAATAAGTGCCTGGAAACCAGAGTTAATTGTTATATACAGTATAAAAATATTCAATTTAAGAAAGTGTTATAAAAAAAACCAATAGCTAGATTTTAATTGAATGAACTTAGAACCTAGGGTGGCCCTATCAGGAGTTAAAATTCCCGATGCCCCTCATCATTCTACCTAGAATTGGTAAATGTTCCATTATGAAATTATGATTAAACACCACACACATTTTTTTCAAAAACATTTGCAAGTTGAAATATAATAAAATCATCAAAAAAATAAAAATGGGGAACATATTTTAACTTATTTTTAGAACTTGTGTTGGATTTGAAATCATGGTTCATAAGGTTGGTTCTAAAGAGGAAATAAAAAAACATTGTGCTTCCTCTTTGTGTTCCAGGTGATCATTAAAAAACTATTTACTTTGCTTAAGACAACGTTGAATATTTTGGTAATACTATTTCTTTGGGAGCATGCATTAAAATTAGACAAAAAAAACATTCACATTAATTGACAAAATATTGAAACAAATTATTTGTTGATTATATTTGTTACTTTAAGCCAGATTTACTTATATCATAATCTTTAAAATCCAAAAAAAAAAAATGTATGATTTTCTAAAATTTTAGCATCAGCTACCATTAACTTTTGACATTCATAAAGCAACAAATATTTTTTAGCAAAATATCCTAAAATATAAGATAGCACATTTTCTTCAACACTATCCAAGATATTTTTAAATGTAAGCTATCCACATCATGTTGTACACTTTCCATTACACAGTCTTCAGAGCTTATGATGTCTAAATAACTTTGAGTTTTGTAACAAGATGTTGCAATAAATGCAAAAAAACTCAAAAAATAATGTAACAATTTTATGGAACAAGCATAATAAAATACAAAACATTGTTAATACATAACATTTCTAACAAATACTACCTACTAACCAGATTTGTTATATATATTATAAAAATATTTAACATAAGGGAATGTAGTTTTTAAAAAAAAATCCATGTCTGGGGGGGGAGGTCAGAACACAATGCTCCTTCATGCCTAGACTGGCTCCTACCATGAGTTAAAACCCGACAAACTTGGCTCATACTACCCAGCATAGGAAAAGGTTCAATTTGATATTATTATTTCTGATTATATATTATAGGCAGAATTTTTCTTTTTTGGAAAAATATTTATCAGCTTAAACATATATAAATCATAAAAAAATATCATAAAAATAAAAAAGTTACAAATGCGAAACATAATTCAATTATTTTAGAACTTATGTTGATTTTCCATTGTTGTTCATAATTTTGATACTGAGCTTAATCTTTAGTGTGACAAAAAAAGTTATCCTTGCTCTTTGTCATCTAGTTGTTTAAAAATATTTAACATTTAAATTACTAACTATTATAAATACATTAAAATACTAACTATACAAATACATTTTACTGTAATCAAATTTACTAACATCATATTCTTTAGAAAATAATAATAAAAAACCTGTATGATTATCTAAAGTTGTAGAATCATTTATGAGTAACATTCTGCATTCTATGCATTCATGATAACAAAATAACCTGAAATATAAGATAAAATATTTTTCTCACAGTCTCCAGAGATTATGACATAATTTCTTTTAATCAAAGGAACTGAAGTTAGTTAGGTGTATGTATAATCATTCTGCCATTTTTTAAAAATTATGACCTTTTAAAAACAAATGCAAAAAGCAATTTTTCAAAATATAATATGACAGTATGTATATATATGTAATGATAACTTTGAAACAGACTCATTATCAGAGTACACAAAGAAAATCAAAAATTTATTTTCTGAAATCCAGTAGAAAATGCTGCATTGTTGAAGCATCTACTGAAACTATGATCAATAGAATCATTCGAGGTAAATGTAAATCAATATATATAATATAAATTAGTTCTTCGTAACATAAATGCAATTATAAACTTCATTTATGAACTAAACTTGTAAGGAGTGGAGTTAGGATTTTTATGGCGCAAGAGCCAGCTTTGACTATGCTGCGCCAAGACATATGGTAGTAAACTTGAAAGACTGAGTTATATCAAATTTTCAAATCACAGAGTAACACTTTCTTCCCATTATTCCAAAAGTTCCTTGTTATTCTATTAACTATATTACACGTAGATACTATTCCTCTCAGTTATCCTGTAGACTGCAAAAATCTCAAAGTTCCTGAAAAGACAAACAAAATTCCACCAGAATCCATTTCTATAACATTAATTTCCTTATATTAAAAACACTATTAAATTGTTATGCATTACTATTAATAAAATATTCACTTCAGAGGGTCTTTAACCAGGACTAATAATTAGAATTCTAAGTCATTAACAATAAAATTAATTTTTTATGTGAAATTGTGATAATTAAAACAGATCAAAATATTTTAAGATTCTAAATAAAGTATTACCTAATATGTTTATCAGAAAAGCTTTCTTTTATTTATACAAAAGTGTATTCACAGTTTAATTTTCATCTGAAAAATCTCTGCAATATTAATAAAAATTAATAAGAATCAAAAATATATTCTTAAAATAGAATTTAAATTTGCAAAAACAATATGTTATATAGAGTTAAACTGATTTATTTATAATATACACATACCTATAGCAGCAAATAAATTTAATGTAATATTGTAATATGAGTAATAATATAATATATACATATTGTAATCTAATCAATTATTTAACATTAACTCGACTACAGTTTCTTATTGAGTTCTTTTATTTAATAGCGTTTCACATTAGACAATTTTTAAATTAAAACGCTTAATACACAACCCAAAATTACTTTCAGCAAAAATAACAATTTTCATACTGTTCCATAATACAAAGCAAAAAAGATATTATAGCTCGTGGAAATCATAACAGTTAACAATAAATATTTTCACAGTAATAGTAAAAGAAAGTGATAGCTTTTAAGGTTATTTTTATTCCCAAGTCATATTATATTAACAAGAAATAAATCTATAAAAATACAGGAATGCATGCATTTTTCCTATATTGCATACGGCGTTAACAGTATTATTCCATTAGAATGAGAAGTTTTAGTCAGCAGAAATAGCACGAAGAAAAACCTAAACAACGTTATTTTATTTATAAAAGTGAAAGTTACAAGCTTCTGATTATCTTCAATCGATTTTGATTGATATAAGTTAGGAAACATGTATTAAACTTACCTGTTCTTATCAAGATCGACATCGAACAAGCACAACAAACATGGCGACGACCTTGGTGTTCCGTTTGAAACGGCGGCGGGATTTAAAGTGGCTAGTTCTCTTGGATTCTACTGGGGGCGCTGAAATAAGCCTTGGAGTGAGACCTCTGATTCTTTTTCTCTGTGCCTTTACTCACCTGGATAGAAGAATCCAAGTTTTATAAAAATTGAAGAAATTCTATATTTATGGTTGTTTTATAGAATATAAAATGCCTTATATATATAAAAACTTGGTACTTAAATAGTGGTAGTCGATTCTTAAACACTTCTTTGTCTAGAAAATTTTTGATTTCGTCTAAGTCGCTCATATATGAAAATCTTAGGGCAATGGAGCAACTCTTAAACATAAAGTTTTACTAAAATTTGGAGAAAACAGAGAAGGAGACCCATTTAATTGTGGTGCAAGTATACGAAACATAAGTAATGGGTAAATTATGTGTTTACGAATAGTTTAATCGCTTCCGTGATAGATAGGAAACGGTTGATGATGAGCAATGTTTAGCGGCGTGAACAACATCTTCGATTTTTCTGGAAAAAAATGTGAGTTTGTGAATTGCATTGTTTCAGAGATATAATGTATCGAATTTGACAGTTTACAACCATTTTTTCGATGTTTAAGAGTCGTATGTCCCCTTAATTTTAATATATTTCAGAAAATAACACTAACACTCTTTGAACAGTAGACCCGACCCATCCTCAAAAAAATTCTAAGATCTGTTCTTTATCGTAGTAATCTTCAAATATCTTTATTTTTATGGAATGCAAATTATTTCTTCAAATCTCTGTTTTTTTTCACTACTAACAAAAATTAAAATTAAATATTTGCTTCCATCAGTATGAGCAAAATTACAATTAAATGTCATCTGCTGTTATCGGTATTTATGGAGATATTATGAATGTATTTTTAAAATAATAACAAACAATAAATAAAAATTTTCGGTGATAATTAAAAATTTCCAGGTAATAAAAACGTAGTAAAACGTTGCACAACAAGCAGATATTCTTCTTCAATTTTTTATAAACTGTACCTTCTGGCTAGAATCGTTGAAAAAATATACTTACAAGAAAAGAAAAAAAGAATTAGATGGAACTGAATAGGAAAAATATCTCTCAACACGGAATAATGATCTTATATCTTATTTTATTTTTTGGAATTAGAATTAATAACACAGGTCTTTTTTATCTGTATTCACAAAATTAAAATTAACTGGCTGCTTTATCAGCATTAACAAATCTCGATTTCAAAGTTTAATTTAAATGCTAAGGCAAATTATTCAATTCACTTTATTTTGTATGATCTTCAGTCGAGTTTTCTCTGACTGCTTGGAAAAAACTTCTATGGCGTTAAAATGCATGAAATCAATGCAAATCTGATATTGTTGTTTTTAAAATATTTCTTTAAATGAATGTTAACGATGGAATTTAAGGCTGAAATATAGAAATTTTGAAATTGCTTATTTTCAGTTTAATACATTTAACCCTTTATATGTAGATTAAAAGCATCGTATATGCATTGGGGATCAAACACTTTAAGGGGACATACGACTGTTAAACCACGACAATTTTCAATTTTATGAAAAAAAATTTATCTTTCTGTCTTTTCTGAAAAATTTAAAACAATCCGAGTTAAAAAATTCCCACAATTATGAAAGTTATGAAGGAAATGTATCAGCTATTCAACGTAAACATTGAATATGGCCATATCTTAAAAGAACAATATCTCAAAATTTGTTTTTTTTTATATTGCGAGCACAATAGCTCAATAACTATTGAATATTTTTACATACAGTTTTTACTGAATATGCATTGTACTATGTTCCACAAATTGGATCACATTTTTGTACATATTTTCTCCAAAGAAGTTTTTTGGAGGGAGTTAGAAAAGTTGAAATTTTAGCAATTTTTAACATTTTTATTTTAAATTGGTATATAAAATAGAAATTAAATTTAAATGTTAATAATTTGAGGTTCAGTTCCTTAAATAGATTGTTTGGATTACTTAGATACCCAAAATATTGTGATTAGATAAATGCTTCAACCGCAACCAGGCGCGCAAGGTGACTATCTCATTTTCTCCAAAAATAATACCCATATTTATTTCTCTTTCAAAAAATACATACCAATAAAGAGGTTTGAAAATGTGTGTACTATAAGAGAAAAAAACAGATATTTTTCTAGAAAAAAATGAGTTTGTGAATTGTATTGATTCAGAGATATAATGTATAGAATTAAATAGTTTCCCCTCATTTTTTCGAGGTTCAAGAGTCGAATGTCCCCTTCATGTTCTTGGGATTATTTAGAAGTTTTAATAGTGAGGTATTGGTTGAAGTATTGTTGTTGCAACTTGACAACACTTAAAAATGACGAGGCCCATTCTCTGAGTCTATAAATGGGGCATTAATATGACAAATCAAGTCAATCAAACCTAGGTTTAAAATATATTTTAAAAACATCGTTCGACTTCTAAACTTTATACCAGCATTGTAACAATTTGTTTCGGTTTCTTGCTTTGTATCGTATTTTAACATTTCTTTACGAGTAGTGAATATGATGTGCCTCCAGATTTTTGCGATTTCATACGTGCGGTTAAATAGTCCTTTCAATTATTCAAAACAAGTATTAATCTCTGATACAATGTGGTGATTCTGGTGGTGGTAGTTTCATCCCCATTCGGTCTAGCATATCGAACCAAGTCCTTGATTTAACCCTCTCACACCGAGCGAGTCTAAAAATTTCCTCCTATCAACGACGAAGGCCGGTCGGAGGCGGTTGGCTTCTTTTGAGGGGAGGTGCGGTTCTGAGATCGCTTAGGAGATCAGCAAGGTAGGAGGTCCAATTATCCTTCCCAACCGCAGCCCATTTCCGTGCGCCTTAAGGGAAGCTTATAGCGGGGGATAAATGACCACCCAGATTGGGAGAGCCCAATTCAAGTCGCTTTCCCTCCAAATTTCCCCGTTTCAAAGGGGCTGGAAGAAAAATGTCGTCTCGGGATTAAAGAGTTAAGGATTCGTAAGAAAGAGGAATTATGGCATTTTCTTTTATTCAAAGAGACACTGGAGCACCTGAGGTAGATGTCTGAGTTAGCTCAGGTATATTGCAGGTGGTCAGGTAGGTACGTCAGGTGGGGTTGTATTGCCTTCCTGGAAGACTTTCCGAGGAAACTGGCCTTGTTTGTATTGGCAAGTAAAAGAAGACATGGGAACCTCCAACAGTCAGCTTGACCGTAACAAGAAATTTGTTGCTAAAGCGCGCGTTAGTCTACCAGTTTTTGAAAAATGTTTGTTAAGGATAAAAGGAGGACAGAATCTATATCTTCTTCTCCTCATTCCTTTTCCTCTTTGAGTTTTATAATAGCGCTATAGATCACTCTAATGCGTGTTTTATTGTTTCGTCGGACACGCACTGAATGTATTTTAAACGATACATTTTTTAGACTAGAATAAGTAAGCCTATAGGGGTCTAAAGAATAACACATATTTTATATTCGGGTAATATGAAAAAGGAGAAAAACACTTTTCATATAATCTTCAAATATCCTTGCTTTCAGGAACAAATATCGTTTTGAAAATAATCGAAAGGTTCAAATGGTAATGCACCATTAAACAAATTATAATTTAAATTATGAAAGAAAAATTACGATCATTTGTTTCTCTAACTTACACATTACCACAGTAAGTCCAGGGGTGTAGTGGAGGCGAAATGCACCGGAACGTCGTTCTGGCTCTGCTTTTTTTCACGAGAAATAAATAATTAAAAATTGTGAAAACGTCCTAAAAACAATGCGATTTTTGTCACCCAGGTTAGAGCGTTCCAGCACTGCTTTTAGAGCGTCCCGGTACTGCTTAATTTTCGACTACACCACTGAGTAAATCATTTTAATGTCGTTTACTATCTTTTCCTTTTGGTTTCCGAATCAAAATGGAAGGGAATTTCACAGTTCTACGTTTGGCGAGAAGGAACGCCACCACGAATTGTTTACATTGCTCCAAATGTTTCAGCACTTACGAATATAGATGGCGCCATGGGACTAGTGTTTTCTTTAATAATTCCTCCTTCTAAAAGAAAATTAGCTTGGGTTTGCGATCACATGAAGACATTTTTTCTCACTATGGGCATAGGTTTAGTTTTTCATTTATGAAGGCTTATTTTAATATAGACAGATGACTGATAATTTTAATCAATCTTATTAAAGTTTGATGTGTGTGTTTTCCTCTTATTTTTGAAAATATGCTTTCTGATGTAGAGATCTCTTTTGTCCTTTGTTTGGGAAATTTCGGGCTAAAAGAGGCTATGTTTGGCGTAATGCTAGCTTCTTACAGAAAAATTTCCCAATTATTATTTGGAATCCATTTCGAATAGATCTTAGCCCTTGAAAAAGTGAACTAGAATGGATTCCTTGTTTATTTTTGGTTTTATTCTATTACCTTTGAGCTTATTTATTTATTTTTTGGCTATCTTTGTATGATCTTGATATCCATTGTCCTCTGTTTTTCAGTTCACACTCTCCTTATATATATTTATATATCTTGTTCAAATTTTCAATCGTTAATAAAATACTTTTTATTCATCCACTCAAGTTCAAATACATTTTTTAAAACTTGTAGTGGATGACAGTTATTGTTAATACAGTTTTTTAAAATATTAATTCATTAATTAAATTTAATTAATTAATTAATTAGATCGCTGGAAAAAAGTTTCTTTCTCAGATTCTTTTTTCATTCCGGTTCTAGTCTGAGTCAAGGAGGGAACAAAATGGAAAATGAAACATGAGAATAAATTATTGAGAGAGATGGAAAGTGTTTATGTGAGAGAGAGAAAGAATTTTTTCTAATTTAAAAAAATGAATGACAATTATTTATAAAGGACTTTCTGAAATATAGCGAAAAAAGAAATTTTTGCCACTTAATACTGTGATTCTGTCATATGAATATACATATTTATATTAATTGTAATTATTCAATAAAAAGTAACTAAAATAATTTTTTTCTTTGACGGAATAATTTTGAAGTAGGAATTGACTTTATTTTTTTATATTACTTGTTTTGTTTTATTGTTGCAATTGCGCGCTACTGAAACATTGCATACATTTTATCTAATTTTTTCTAAATTTTATTCTATAAATTTTATTGCTTATAAACAAAAATATTTTTTGTTGTTTTTTTGTTGTTCTTGTTTGAAGTTTAAGTTACGATTCTATTTTAAATTTATTCTAATTTTTTTTGTTGATTGTTTTTAAGCTTTCAGCACTTATCGTATCGTATGAAACAAAGCCATAAATAATAATAACATACAAAAGTGCTTTATATTTATGAAAAAGTGTGATACAAAACTCTAAAGGCTTACAAATCTATGTTTTAAACATTTTACCGACAGTGTTCATGGAAATATCGCGAAAAACAGTTAATGATAGAAATATTGCGAACCCTTAAAAATTTTCGTTAGATACTTAAAATTGCACTGATAATTTTTGTTTTTTCTAAACGATCCTCACTATCCAGAATTATTTTGATAGAAGTTTTTGGTCGTAAGTGTAAATTTCTTGCATTCAATTGCTTTTTTTGACATACAAACTATCGATTTAAATGAATTATTTTTCAAAATGAATATTAAATCAAATATTTAGTTGACTTTTGAAATTGTTTAGTTTAGACGAATGCTACAGGTTATTAGGCTACCCTTTTAAAATATCATACTGCGCAGCGAGTAACAAAGTGAATGAAATAAAACGTAAGTCTAAACACCAATAATTAATAGTCCACGTATTAATAGTAAGTTAAAACCATTTAATTTTTAATAAATTTTACTCATCCAAAGTAGAACACCATGCTACTGATTTACTGGGTATGTAAAAATCTTGAATGGAACTAACCCTTTCCATTATATTGTAGTTAATTACAAATAAACATCATATAATGATAACTTTAAGTAATTCCTATTTCTGAAAGAACCTTCCAGAATCAGAATGCGCATGAGGAATTCGACCAGAAGATTTTTCGCCGAATCAATTTCTCTCTATTTGGCAACACTTTATCCAATTAGATCTCACTCGTAACTCGTTAAATTGTTCTGCAAAAATTAGTATCTCTAGTTTAGAAAAATCTTGAATGGAACTAACCCTTTCCATTTGTTAATATTAAAATTGTTAATCTATGGAAGTGAATTATTGATAGGTGCCAAAGGTTAAAATTAGATCTATATATCAATTTTTAAACCAATACAGGGTGCTGAAATATGAAACACAAACAATTTACAATCTTCTGTACCTAAGACTGCACCTACCTTTACTGTCTATTGGCCGAAGATGCAGGCATAGCTGAAAACATTTTAGTACATTGCGTTGAACAAAATAATTTAAATATTAAAGAAAAACAAAGTTTTTAAATTTAAATATCTTTTATTAACAAATTTATGAATATTAAACTGCCAACACTTTTAAGATAAGAATATTAAAATAACAAACTTTACTGTTGATGCACACAACATAATATAATTGATGAAATCACACAATGATAAAACAGATAGTATAGAAGATAGTATACATAATTGAAAACAGATATCTATTCTTTACCAAATTAGTAAATGCAAAAAACGAATACCTTCCATAACAGCCATTATGAAATTCAAAATATATTGACCAAGAGATAAGACAGTTATACAATGGAGTGTCTTTGTATGAACTGAACTGATTTTATTCATTATATTCAATGTTCACATGTGATATTCTGTGTCACAAAAAGGGATATTAAATCAGTATAACACACTTGAAGATTTTTTTAAAATTTTCACTTGGAGCTGATGTTGGCATAGAAAATCAAGTTTTCTATGATTAGCATTTGTCATGACAGATTTTCTTGCATATAAAATTGGAGCACGAATTTCAGAAGTAGCATCTCTTCTTCTCAAATTACAAAAATGGTAAAATACAAAATTGGAAACAGCAAGCTTCGAGATGATCCACAGGTGATTTAATAAAAATCAATCAGGAACAGTGATGTGAAATATTGTCATTTCATCCCTACTCCATCATATCACGCCACTTTCCATTTTTGGAAGCCATCACTTCTGTTCACTATATGAAATGTACATTATACCACAGTTATTTTGCAAACTTCTTTAGAAGAGTAGACATACGTATAATAAAAACCGCCATTACCAACGTAAGAAATCAGCTTCAGTTCAGCACGAACTCAATTCGCCCTAGACAAAGAGAAGTCGGATCTCACAACATAAGCCGCCTGTTGATTCCTTTTTAATCCAATGATCTAGATCTTTGGTAGATTTTTTTACAAAGCAGATTTATTCTACTGTATGCACGTCTGAGAGGCCGAGAACCGGAGGGAAAATCCCAACGGTCTCGAGAACCTCCAGACGTGCGTCGGTTATTTTCAGAGAAAAAACAGCAACCTCACTCAGACAAAGGAATACTTCCAGAGAGGCAACGCTTAAACCCTTTTACACAAAATTTCATCTGCAGAACAAGATGGCGAGCAAATATTTCCGTAGAATAAATTAGATTTAGAATTTAATTAACTTGAAATATTAAATGAAAAGACATAAAAAGTTAAGACAAATAATATTTAAGTCGATTACTAAGTAAATAATTAAGAAAATTTTAGATATTTAATAAAACTATTAAAAATTACCGTTAAAATTTCAAAAGTTGCCAGAGATGCCCCACGATTCGAATGAAACTCTGGTGGCGAAGAATTAAATATTAAAAATACTGATAAAACCGAAAAATGATGTAGATGCAATTTTTGCAATTTAACACCATAATATTGTAGTTAATTACAAATAAACATCAGATAAGGTTAACTTTAAGTAATTCCTATTTCTGAAAGAACCTTACAGAATAAAAATGCGCATGAGGAATTCGGCCAGACGATTCTTTGCCGAATCAATTTCTCTATATTTGGCAACACTTTATCCAATTAGATCTCACTCGTAACTCGTTAAGTTATTCTGCAGAAATTAGTATCTCTATTTTGGAAAAATCTTTAATGGAACTAACACTTTCCATTATATTGTAGTTAATTACAAATAAACATCAGATAAGGATAATTTTAAGTAATTCCTATCTCTGGAAAAACCTTCCAGAAACAAAATTCACAAGAGGAATTCAGCCAGACGATTCTTCATCGAATCAATTTCTATTTATATTTGGAAACACTTTATCCAATTAGATCTCGCTCGTAACTCGTTAAGTTGTTCTGCAAAAATTAGTATCTCTATTTTGGAAAAATCTTGAATGGAACTAACCCTTTCCATTATATTGTAGTTAATTACACATAAACATCAGATAAGGATAACTTTAAGTCATTTCTATTTCTGAAAGAACCTTCCAGAATAAAAATGCGCATGAGGAATTCGGCCAGAAGATTCCTCGACGAATCAATTTCTCTCTATTTGGCAACACTTTATCCAATTAGATGTCACTCGTAACGCGTTGAGTTGTTCTGGAAAAATTAGTATCTCTGCATTGGAGTCTCTTCTAAAGCTTTAAGGGCTTTCATTGATTGAAGATGTGTTCATTTAGAAAAATATATTGAAGATCCTATTTATTTAGGGAATAAATTAGATGCGTACTTTTTATTTTTCTGTTCCTGGCTTTGTAACTAAGATTCTAGTATATTTTAATTAGTGCTAGATTTTACACAATTTTAGATTTTGATAGGCGCATAATTGGATTTGTTTAATTAAGGACTTCCAGCTTAGGAGGGCAATAAGTTTTAAATTTTTCAGGCAGGATTTTTTCAGTAATTTTCCAGTTGATTTCAGGGCATGCAATATACGAATACCAAATATTATTGAATTTACCCATAAAATTGTAGTGTTTGGAATAAGTGCTCTGTTCCATCTTCCGCCATTCCTTCTTTCTTATCCGATCAGCGTAAAAGAAACAAGGAGATTAATTTGTTAGTACGAAATCGGAAACTAGGGCGAAGTGTTGGATTGCTTTAAGGGACAATCAGCAGGAGTGTCTTAAGACCATAGATAAAGTAAGAATGGAATTGTATTACTTCGTCTAATTTCATCTCATCTCGTTTATTTAAATACACATGAAATGTTTTCGCGCGGCATACGGATTATGGGGAAAGAGCTGGATTCTTAAATAAGGATGGTTGATCAGCAAGAAAGATTTGTCAGCCTCGTGTCACTCTCTTAAACGACATCTTCTTATTATGAAACACATCTGTTTTTAAGTTACTTTTGGTTATTAATCTATTATTCCAGAGTGCCCTGTTTTGCGGGCGCTTCCATATATGCATCATAAAATCACAAAAATAATTTTTCGACATAAAGTTTACAAAAAAAGTTTTTTTTAAGTGCTCGTTTCTTTCATATTTAACAGATGGCAGTACATATGAAGTCTACGGTTGATATTATGTTCTATTCATTTTCAAGTCTCGGGAAGTAGTTTTTTTAAAACCTGAGGAAGAAGATGTTAAGTTTGTTTAATTATTTACCAATTAATTTACTTGCATTTAACAATTATATCAGTAAATGCAGTTGTAAGGATATGTTTTCTTCTCGGAATTTTACATAATTATAGATGTCGATAAGTTTTTATCATTAATAGATTTTGTCTAAATTTTGATTCTTGTCTTAATAGGGCGATAAGTTTTAAATTTTTCAGGTAGGATATTTTTTAGTAATTTTCGAGCTGATTTCAGGGCATGTAATATAAGTATACAAAATATTATTGAAAAAATGACACTTGGGCATTAATGGATTGAATGATTTGGAAACAAATTATGATATGATTCATATGAATCTAATAAAAGTCCGTTTGAATCTGTAATTGTTTCTTTTACCCATTCAATTCCAAATCACTCTCTTACAGCGATGAAAACTCATGAGAACAATCAGTGTTTCAAACACAAATGTGGTACAGATATAATACAACTCTTTTTAAAAAAATAACATAAAACCTTCTGTGAACGTAATTTATTTCCAACTACTTCATATAACAGTAATCGCTCGATATGAACTTATTATCATGTCTTATTTATATAAAAATTATTTAATTAATTACCACATAAGTTCCCTTATACTTCAGTATTTGTGAGAGAAATTTG
>BGPR01004185.1:0-70452 GCA_013235015.1 Araneus ventricosus | reverse complement strand
CCCCTCAACACACTTATCCACAACGCCTCTCTTACGATCTACCCCTTTCCTCTACATCCATCACACACACACACACACACACACACACACACATTGGCTTTTAAAAGTATAGATGAATTGAGAAGTAAATGCAATTTTGGAAACTTATGTTTTTTGGTGACAGATTCATTGACTTAACCACAACAGTTTGATAAAGTTAATGTAAATCTTTTGAATCAGTTGTAAATTTTTTCAATACTTGCCTAAATGACTAAAACATCCGTTAATGCTTTCTTCTCTGTAGCCTAAAGACAATGTTTTTATAAATAATTAATTTATTCAAAAAGAATTTTGAAAACAAAGTATATTAAGAGATAGAAATTTTTATTTTCATAATTTTCCCCTTTTTACTTTTTTATTTGTAATTCAATTTTATAAATAATGCAAGATCATACAATTACCTCTTTTCAAATTCACGACACGGTGTCATATTAGTATGGTATCAAAATTTAATTATTTTAATCGATTAATTGGTTTATTAAATTCTGAAAATATTAAAATGGTGTTTTATCATTGAGAATAAAGAAGTGTACAGAATTTCAAATCTTTAACCCATCAGCAAGTAAGCGGAGAAAAACATCATACAAAATTCCATCTTTAAAACCATGAAACACGATTACAAAATGATTTCAAAACATGATTACAAAATTTCATATTTATAAACATTAAACATGATTACAAAAAGATTTAAAAACATGATTACAAAATTCCGTCTTTAAAAACATGAAACACGATTACAAAAAGATTTCAAAACATGATTACAAAATTGCATCTTTGAAAAACATGAAACACGATTACAAAATGATTTCAATACATGATTAAAAAATTTCATATTTATAATCGTGAAACACGATTACAAAATGATTTCAAAACATGATTACAAAATTCTATATTTATAAACGTGAAACAAGACAAGTTAAATAAATATGTGCAAAAATGGGCTAAATCATGACAATAAAGTGAGGAGTAGTACCCTCATTTTTGATACATGAATATACGTTTCTCTAATGGGCAAATTTTGCAATAAAAAGAAACTTAAGATTCTAATATAACAGAAGTATGCTCAACGTCTGTAACCTTCTGATCCCTAAGAGCCTAGAGCCCTGCGACCACAGAAGCTGAAAGTCCCGTGTTCATTTTTTAAACATAAAAATCTCCCTAAACTTCATTCCCTTCCTCTGCATTCTTAAGGGGTCAGAAACCGCAATGACAGCTTGCATTCTTAAAGTGTTGATATGTTGCAATCAATGAGAGTAATATATATAATCACCGTGCTAATTATATATGATAACTAGTAACTTGACCTGTTCTTATGGACACACCACTGACTATCCGAAGTACCCCAGCAAATTCCAGTACAAAATTTTTTCACATAGGAAAAAATGTTAAAATAACCAACACAATTTCAAATTCCTATACGCAATTTCAAACTTTCCTAGACAGAAAATCTTGATTAATTACCAAATAACATAAATTAAAATACAATCATAAAAATATGAAAAATTAAAATACAATCATATATATATATATATATACAGGAAACTAGAAATTAAAACCTAAACGTGCAACATCACATGAAAAAGGCTAAATCAACCTATACACAATTTCTTATCATAGTTTCAAATTTTCCTATACATAATTTCAAACTGTCAAATACACAATTTCTTGAATGTTAACTAAAAAACATTAAAATAAAAATAAGAAGAAAAAAATAATAAGAAGAAAAAGTGAAAAGAATATAGGAAGCCACAAATTAAAACGGTAAAAACAACACAGTTGCGGCTGGTAAACAGGTACAAGTATTTACAAAAAAAAATAATTAAAACATAGAAAAAATGACATATTTATAAAATACATTTAAAATGTAAATATAATAAAATATATGTATATAAATAGGGGATTCCCAAATGAAGAATTTTAAAATGTCCCAATCCCCCTCTATCATTTCCTTTCCATGTAAATTACACTTTTCATCTCTTGGGCTAGAATATTTTTAACAATCAATTTCATACTTTTTCTTGATTGGCTGTCCTACAGAAATTCTTTAATGGAGCTGCTGTTTTTTTTAAAGTAAGAGTCTCTGATGTCTTGCCGTGCAAAAACCGCATATGAATAATAATTATAGGATGAAAAAGAACTTGGGATCAAAAGGTTGTTAAACAATTCCAAGAAGTTATTTTTACAGTGAGAGTTTTCTATTATAAGCAACAAAACTATAGACAAAAACCCCTTATGAGAAAATCATTGTGTTTCATGTTTTTTTGAAAAACTGTACTTTTTAAGTGTTTTAAATGTACGTAAAGTAACGCAGATACTTACGTTGCATTGTCCTTTCTCTGTATTATGTAGCATCAGTTTTTAATATACAAACGGTAGCTAATTTTAATAATTGCGAATAATGTGCTTGTAACTTAACTTATGGTAAATAGTGTAAATCTCTCGAAATGACTAGTGAATCTTTTTCTTTTAAAAAAGATTCATTTTCAAAGCTAAATATCCGTCTCTTTTACAATAACAAATGCATGTGCTGGACACAAAATGCACATACTTTTTCTTAAAATTTAACTTAAGCCTTAGCATTGAGTTAATTATAAAATAGAATCTTTTGGAAAAGAATATTTATGAAATAAAAAGGACCGTGGAAATATGTTTAGAATATTTAATGGTTCTATTATTAATTACTAAACACATTTTAAATAAAATAATTCTCAATATTCGAAAATAGCTTTAATCTGTTTCACTCTACAAATTTTAAAAAAACGAAAAATGTACTTTGATACAAAATAAAAAAGTTGTGATGAAAAACTAACTGTTCAAAAAAACGATTATAATTAATCACATATCATAAAAAAAAACCTTAAAAACAGAGGAAAAATACACCTAAATGCAATTAAACGTTTCAATATTTAGGCGTTTACAGCCATTATCCTGAAATATATATCATATTTTTAGTTAATCACTTTCCAACTTCAGCGTTCCTGCATTAATTACATAAATTAATGGCTTTTATGGAAAACTAAGCATACAGATTTAAGGTAGAGGTGAAAGAAAAAAAAAATAAAAATAAGAGAAAAAAATCTTTTTTATTTTTTTACTTGCCAGCAATTTGAATAGTAATAAGGGACTAAACATAGCTGCAGTTCATTCGTGATGAGCTTAACAAATTTAATATGCATTATTTGAAAAAAGATAAAAAAATAGGTTAATAATTAGTACATAAATGTAATGCTTTTAAATGATCATTAGTAGCTTGACTACCATTTGAGTATCGACGGGTAATTTACATTTATGCGTGAAGTCTAGAGTTTTTTTCTGTTTTACTGGACCTTTTTAAAATTTTTACATTCGAAGGGTTTTTTTCTTATTTGTGAACATACAGTAAATTTATCTAAGTTGCTCCAGAAGAAGGTTTAACGAAGCATTTTTTCATCTTTATTTATTTTTTATATTGACAGATGATTGTTTTTATTAGCAATATTTTCTAAAGCAACTTTAGAATCGCTTTATAATCTTTTATTTCAATTTTAATTCATGGAGGTTGAGTACATATTTATATTTTGTTACATGACATTCTTACTGAATGGAAAAAATTAAAACCATGAGTATTATCTAAACAAAACTTTATTTAACTCCTTTTATTTTTTCAAAGATTATTGTAATCGAGTTTCCTCTCGCTTCCCAATCTGTTGGAGTTCTGAATTTTGCATCGTTACGGTTTTCCGATGACAATACAATTTTCAGAACTTACTTACCAATTAACAGCTGAATTTTTCATTTATTTTTAAATCAATAAGATAGGCGCTATTTAGCAGTGAATTTGAAAAATATTTATGTGATAATAAATATAATAATGAATTCTGAGACATAAGAAAGACAAAAAAAATAATAATGTTAAAACTTTTTAAAAAGCAGGATTTTATTAGTTAACCAAAATGCTGAAAATAACTCTTTTATCAAAAATCTGGAGAACGAAAAAAAACAAAACAAAAAAAAACCCGCAAAAGCACGAGATGTTGAAAACACTTCGATGAGGAATGAATAATATCGATAGAAATGAAATTATTTAACATTCATATAGAAGTGAAAGATATATTCAATGTGAAATTAATTCCACCTTATACAGAGTATTTCCATTAGCAATTTAAGCTTTCCCTAGTTTTGCTTTCATCTTTAAATTTTTATTAAAGATATTATGTTCTATATTTTAGTATATTAATAAACGTCTGCTTTTTCATTTTTTAAATTTTTATTACGTATTTTGTTTCCTAGACCACAAAATTATTTTTTACTTTAAATAAACCCTAATTATTTCATTGGAAGTGCAATAGATTTTCGCCTATCCAGTCTTATTAAAAATAATTGTTAATAATAATTCGTTATTAGTATTTGAAAGCAACGATATATGAAATGAAATGCAATCGGAAAGGTTAAAAATGCTTTATTGTTATTTTTGTGTATTTCAAAAGCAGATATAAGCAAGGATTAACGAATTTAACTAACATAAGCCATGTGAAGTTTGTTATTAACCTTTCCTAAACATAGAATTTAGAATTTCGTGTTTTCTTAACTATTTATGAGAGAAAGGAATCGTTCTTTTTATTACAAATCTGACGATATAAAAAACATTTGACCCAAGACAAGATTAAACATTTATTTTTCTCTTTTTATCTACAAGCTACAGAACGCTTCAATTTCTGTTTAATAAAATTTTATCCGTAAGAATTTAATAGTATCCTATTACATTCTTATGCAGCAATATGCAGCAATTCTTTTTTAAAAATATTAGGTGACATTTGTCTACAACTGTGTTTTAAAAGGCATGTCGCTCCTATTCCTTGTATGGAATCTAACTTTATTATTACTTCTCAAATAATAACCAGATCTTAATCCAAATCAATGGAGTACTTTTTCTGGAATGATGAAATAAAAGTTCAAAAAATTACAATTGGTAGGTAAAATTTCTTCTAAGAAACGCTATTTCAAAGAATTGAACTGATTAAAACAATCGCAACATAGTAATTGGAAGTTTTCTGAATTGATTTACAGTTTTTTTCAAACTCTAGTTACTAGATATGAGCTATAGGAATTTACCTAATTAACAATAAAATCTATTTTTAAATAATTACTACAATTTGGTTTAAAAAGTAACAAATATTAATAAAAAAGACTTTTCAAGAAATAAAATGTCTGTATTTAAAATACAAAAAATGAAAAATAATTCTTTGAGAAGAAAATGTAAAGAATTTTTAAGACTCTTAAAACAATAAAGTTTATATTTAATAACTTCATAAATTTGTTGTTTATTACATGATATTTAATTTTTTTATCCAAAACGTTTATGAATTTAACTTACTTCTAAAATATCATTTGCATAAAAAATAAACATTTTGGATAAAAAGATTTTCAAATAAAAAACCCTTTCCAAATTGCTCCTATTCATTTTCACTAAATCTTTTAAAATATCATGTAAGGACATTTCTAAATCAAGAATTAGAGTTTGTTTTGCTTAATTTAAAATATATATATAGATAGATATAGTTACAAAAACCGTCTATTTTGCTTTTCTTTTTAAATATAAAATTGTGATGTTTCCATATTTAAGTGAAAATAATATTTTAATGATCCTTTCTAAAATAATATTCATTAAAACAATTAAGCGTTTCAAATGAAAGTTTTCAAAGAAATTTATTAACAGCACCTCTTTCTCTTATAATGTGAAACTTTTTAAAACTATTCTGTAATATCATTTCAAATTGCCTAAATAATTTTGTTTGTTTACTTTAAAAATTACTAAAATCTAAAAATTAGCTTCTGTTGTCAACATTTTATGGATATTAATTTAATCCTGTAATTTTATATCTCATTAGGCCTCTTTTTAATACAATTTTCAATTTACTGCTAAATTATTTTAAATCTTTCCTAACAGCCAATAAATCATATGGAAATATTATAAATATGCCGATACGTTTTCTTTGCGTATTATTTTCATATTATGAAAATATGCAGAAACTTGTCTCTAAGAACGCTAAGATGTTAAGGTGATAAAACTGCAATTGTAGATAACTATACTTTGATTAGAACTTTAAAAATTCTGAAATAAAAAAAGCGGTGAAAGGCAAGGAAGTGCTTCTTGAATTGCTTGTTCACAAATATTATTATGAAATGCTTATCATATCTTTTAGTTAATTTCTACCGGGGTTCAACATATTCGAATTAATTAAATAAATTTATTACTTTTATGCAAGTTCTTGGCATCCATATCTATACTTATAAAAGGCAATGTTTGCGTGTGTGCGATGTCCAGACGAATCTATAGCACTTACAGCCTTGAAATTTGGCACATAGGTAGTCGTATTAGTGACTCATTGCACCTCGAAGCCAGAATTGTAAAATTTAATCTAATTTTTTTTAATGTTATGTGTGGTTTGGAGTCATTCCTGGCACGTTTACGGTTGTAGTATCTTTTCTAATGATCGTTGGAAAACAATCAATGTACCATCGGATAGAACAAACAATTTTTTTTCTAATTAAGTTTCTTTTGAATATAATTTTCTGAATTTTGAGAAATTTTTAAATAATAGTCACTTTTCATTTATATTTCAATTCTTTTTTTCTTTCACCCGACTTTCTAATAACGTTATCATTTTCAATTTTTTTAGGTATAAACCGGAATAGTTTTCCTTGTTTTAAAACAATAATCGTTAAAATATCTTTTTTCTCCATTTTTCTATGAATTTTTTTATTGATCAGTTCAAAACATTTTCTCTCGCATATCCGAATCGACAAAGCTTTCGTCCGACCCAAGGTTACTCTGAATTCCCAGAATGCATTTCAACTATCCGATTGGCTGGAGGTATCAAGCGAAAGCCACGTCATTGTCTCGATCATTTTATTGCGTAAGCTAATCTTAATTTTCATTTTACTGATCCAAGAATCAGTAGACTTTTTGTTTTATGCGTTTGATAGCCGCTCATATATGATAAATAATAGATATACTAAACAAAAATTAAAATTAAAAAAGAAAAAAAAGTATAGATAAGAAACAGCAGATTTAAACGTAAACGATGACAATACATCTTTAAGCGTACTAACACAACAGCCTCAAGTGATTGCATCAACGGAAGTTTAAAACGATAATATTTAAAACACATAAAAATTAATTTAAAAAGTAAAAAATGTTCAAAAAGGAAGAAATGAATGAGAAATCGAATGGCGAACTTTATCGAAGACCACTCACCACTTTACTAATGTTTTTTTTTATGTTATGTATGGTTTGGGGTCATTCTTGGCACGTTTACGGCTGTAGTATCTTTTCTAATGACTCCATTCATTTCCACTCACTTTTATTAACGTTTGATTAATTTAATCAGTTTTTAAATAATATTTTCATTAAAATTTAGTCAATTTATAACTAACGCTCATATATGATGATATCTTTAATTAAAACAAAGTTCCTGCATGTTCTTTAACTGAAAATCGAGGCCGAAATCAATAATATTATACATACATGTTTTGATTTGTTTTCAAAACTTTGGGCTTTTTTATTTTGTTGAAGTCATTATGCCACGAGCACTAGCTTACGATAAAGCTGAAAGAAAAGAAAAGAAAAAGTAGGAAGGTAATTTTCGTAGTAGATTAAGCAAGAAAGCTTAAGCACTGACATATTTCATTCAAGATGAGTTTATAATTCAAATTTAATATACATTATTTCAAAAAAGCTAAATATATGCTGATCTACTGCTAAAATATAAAGTTCCAATGCCACAATGATTGCTTGATTACTACTATTTGAGCATTTGAAGTTAATTTGAATTGATTGGTATTGTAATATTTGGATGAACTAACCCTTCAGATATTTTGCCTAATACTGCATCTCCTTCATTTAAAGTTCTTCTTTTAAATTGCTTACAGCTTTAAAATGCTCAAAATCATGAAGGAATAGGTTCGAGCATATTTTTACGAAAAATATTTTAGCTCGGTTGTTTCTGCGAGAAGTGGTCCAATTGTTAGTATAGAAAGGTGTTTAAAAACTCATACTTTAAACTTTTGAAAGGAGCCCTTATGGATTGCTAATTTAGAGGCGTATTGAATAAAACAGTCCAAGAATATGCTCTGGATTGATTACGAAGTAATACAGTTTTAGCTGTGTAATTAAATTAAGCTGCATAATAAGATCTAAACATCTTTAACCCTTTCGCGTTCGGTAGTTTCGCAGTGAAGCATTTGAGCAGTGAAGCATTTGAGCAATTGAGCATTTTTTTGTTGCGCATGGGTGAAACGTAGCGTAATATTTCTTTCATAACTTAAGAACCAGACTATAGGCCAACTTATATAAAAATTCCAGTTCAATAACGTTAGTATTCACAAAGATATAGGCATTGCAAGAGCTAAATTCTTTTCTATGTCTAAGAGGAACAAAATGATATGGGTTCTTGAACAAATTGATATTTTTTTAAAATTAAATCTTCGAAAGCAATATTGAATTTTATGAAGGATGAATATCCTGAATACTCACGCATACTTATAAATTAAATAAATAATTTAAATTGCTTTTTGGCGATAACTTATTCGGAGGAAAAATAGCCCATTACCGTTCATTGGTTTCACTGTGAAACCACAATTTTTTTGAAAATAAAAAATGCTGATTTTTTTCTTTTACATATTTATGACCAGCTACATGTCTAATATTCATTTTTGATATAAATTTAGTAATTTTCAAAACGAAACATGTTGCGAACTTGGAAGGGTTATAACGATTTTTGCTTTCTACGACAAAAACATCACTTAAAAGGTTGTTAATTAATATCAAATTTTGAATTAAACATTTTAAAAGGTTGACTGTTCGTCTAACTGGACGTATATGAACATGATAACTCAGAAACGCCACGAGTTAGATAAATGAAACTTCGAATTAAGTCTTGATACCAAAATTTTAAATTTTTATTTATATTTTACACCAGCCTATCACAAAGAAGAAGCCCAAAATTCGATTCTTTTGACTATACTCAACACAAAACCCGTCATATTGCGTAAATATACATGAGAGTTAAGGAAAGAACACTAACGACAGTTGCGTCGTTCATCAAAAAATTTCAAAATCTCATTTTTAGTGTCATTTCAAATCTATTTCCCACATTTTTACATCTGTTCATTTTGTTCGTGTTCGATTTGACCAAGCGCAGGAATTTAGCTCAGGTTATTTAATATTAAAATGCTTTATTTTTCAATAAATTAATATTTTCAGTCATATGAAAAACCAAATTAAAATTATATAAATATTTAAAGATCTATAAAAGCCGATATACTTATCAAACAAGCTACTTTCCAAGGAGTTTGTTTAATCCTTTTTTTCATATATATGTTAGTTTTAAAATAAAATGCTGCATGACAGATGTCACTTTCCGTAATAATTTTGAGCAGAAATTAAGATTATCTAATAGACGTAAAAATTAAAAATTTTAAGGATATGTCGGAATTTATAAATGCCATGAAACTAGCAAAATCAAGTCCTAAACAAGGGATAAATATCCGAAACAAAACGAAAAAACACTCTTGCAGAAGACAACTATTTATTTCTGCAATTCTTATTGCAAAATTCATTTGATATCATTTATTATCTGTCAGGAATCTAAAAGAATGAAAGAATAAGTGAATATATTGTAACTCTTCCGTTTCAATAGCAATGGAAATAATACTAATCCTGTCCTGTCAGCTAAAGTAATCGTCTGTCTTCTCTGTTGACGAAAGCACAACAATTGCCTGAAATATTATTTCGCAAAGGTGAGATCTTCTCTCGAATACCATTGTATCGAGTCGCTACTTTTATCCTTCTAGAAGGTGCTCACTCATGTTATTGGTTTTCTATCCAAATATAAATGTTTCCTATAAGGCATATGTAGATCCCAGCATCTATTTCTAAGAAGGGTTTTTATTTAGAAACCTGATTCTACTATATGTTTGGAGTATTCAGATACAAATATATAGTGGAATCCTGACACGATACAAAGTTCTTTTTTTAGTTTGGCGAATGTTATATCTCATTGAAGAAGAAAAATTAATATAGCGATGTATGAATGTCCCTTCATGTCCAAGAAAATTATTTATTATGCTTACACTAAGCAAGCAAGAACTGTTATAAAATCATAAAAATAATATCATTAGATTTAACTTAAATCAAAGTGGAAATATTCCGAATAATAAGAAATACAAAGCATAAATTTCCATTTGAAATCGTTTGTTATAGTAAATTAGCATTAAATTTAAGCAGTAACACATACAATTTATTATATTTCATCCCTTTTTATGTTCTCTTTTCGTGGTCTTGGGAAGAGAGTAAATAAATTTCTCTAAATTTCATAATCTTAAAACAGTTTTTGATATACATATAAGTTTCCTCGATGCGGATCCCCTCTCAGCCTCAGGCCAGGGCTCTACTTTCGTTTCAATTACCTTAGGGTAGCTATTTACATTTAGAGTATACATAGAATTTTCTTTTGTTTTTATACTATAATATTTTTTAAAACCTCTTCCACTCCCTTACCCAAAGGTCCTAGAGTGCATTTTCCTTTAAAATATTCTAATCCCTTTGGGTCAGAAGACCTATGTTGGTTTAAAAAGTAACAAATATAATTCCATTAATTATATAAGATATATATACAGAACATATATATATCCCCGTACAGATGATATATATACCCGTGACCAGACCGGTCACTGAACGGTTTGATGGGCAAGACACGGGAATTTTATCTAAGAAAAAAAGAAAAACAAAACAAACAAAAAAAGAAAGAAATATTTACACTGTGTACAGCACAGGCATTTTCACTTTTACACTATTAGTTCGTAATAGTCTTCTTTTCTGTAGATGTTGTTTTACCCTTCTTTATTGAAGGGAGGGGGGGAATGTCCGGTAATTTGGAGAATGTTGGTTCAGCTCGCTGGAAGGCTAGGGAGGCCGGAAAAGATCTCTGTTTCCGCTTATGAATTTCACAATCTTACGAATTTTATGTCTGGAGACGAGGTTATTGGCGAATCTTTTCAGCCATTCTTGTTCGAAGCTTGACACTGGCTTCCTCATATGCCAAGACACTGTGAAAATACACTCCGTGTCATAGAGAAGTGCCGTGCTAATTCCAACACAATTGCAATAATCGCTGTCATAGAGGTGAAACTTTTTGCGGTAGGCAGGGAAAGAGCAATGCTGAGAGAAGAAAATAACATCCACTCTAATCCAGTTAGATATATATACAGGGTGTCGACTCCAATAGTGGCCCAATAGCTAATTTCTAAACCATGAGAGACAGAAATAAGCTTCCAATTGGAAAAAGGAGTTCAAATGACGTTAATAATTACATTTTTGATGTTTGAGAAATTAAATGCATTGGTGAAAAAATTAATACGTCTAAATTTTTATTCAATCCGCCTTTAATCTTTGACATATTTAGAAAATATTCTAGATACACTAATATTTGAAACAAAAGATCTTCAGCGACTGAAACTGACTTATTATGAAACTTTGAATATTGCATTTTGAAATGATTTTAGATAATTTTATTCGTTGCCTATAAGAAAATACTCCAATGAAAAAAGAAGCGTTCGCAGTTTAACTCTTTAATCCCGAGTCGACTCTTATTTTCTAGCCCCCTTTAAAACCGGGAGTATTGGGAAGAAAATGACATGAATTAGACTCTCCCAACCTTGGTGGTCATTTACCCCATACTCTGCTATAACCTTCCCTTAAGGCGCACATAAATGAGCTGTGGCTGACAAGGATAATCGGACCCCTTACCGCGCTGATCTCCTAAGCGATCTCAGAACCTCGCCTCCCCTCAAAAGAAGCCAACCGCCTCAAACCGGCCTGTTAAGAGGAAATTTTTAAACCGCCCGGACCGCCTCGCTCGGTGTGAGAGTGTTAAGTTGCAGAAGTTTTTGTTTAAAATTGTGAGTGCGTTGAGATTATTTTCCTACATATGACTGATGGGGCTGATAAATGTTTAAAAATTTATACGTCATAATTTGTTCAGAAGTACATTTATAAACTCAAACACCATTAAATATAATTATTTTCGCCATTTAAAGAAGTTTTCTATTTGAAAGTATGTATATAACGGTTATTGGGCCACGGTTAGGATGAATACCCTGTATATTAACTTAAAACTTTATTGACCTTTAATTTCTCTGCATTAGGCTATTTATTTTTAATTATTGAAACGAAAATTATCCTGTTGTAAACTTCTCCCACGAAATTGCGTTTCAGTATTGTTTGTATTAATTGAAGCAGTTATGCAGTCGTAAAGGATAGATCATTTTTTAGATTTTATGATCAATATTGTTAATTAGATTTAAGTGCGCGTAGTTTGCGAATTACAGAACTGAATTAAAAATTATTCGCTCAAAACACTACTTTTATGATAATAATTACTTTTGAGAAAGTACAGATCTAGAATTTGTTCTAATGTTTTCCGCAAAGAGCTACATATCAAAGTGAATTTTAAAAATTTGTTCCCAAATGTTTAATAATGCCGTAATTTTTGCAGCAGAACATCGGTAGTTTTGAAACAATTTCACTGAATGAACGAAGCAATTTTTTGTACTAATTAACAAAAAGAACAATATTTTTTATTAATTCGTTCCTTGAATGTGTATCATTTTACAAAAGGCACCATATTAAGGATTTGTAAGGGAAAACTATGAATCTAAAATTTTCAATTTCTCATTCGCGTGACATGCTATAATAAATCAAAATAAAGGTTAATATCAACTAGTCATATTAACCTAATTTAAAAATCCCATATCATTTTATATATAAACCTGCTATATTTATATTAAGTCACTCATTCAAATGATGGCATGAGTGGTTATGATATGTGCGTGCACATGTGGTTATTTCTGAGTGCCATACCTAAGAACCTAATTTGAATACCTTATGTGCTTTAATACAACAGCTTTTCTAAAAGTTAAAATGATTACGCTTTTAAATAAAAGTACTTTAAAAAATACATAATTTTATTGAATTTTCCTTCGACCGTTAATATAACAAATATTTTAAAGTCTTTTCATTATTAAATATCAACTTTATCAACTATCTTTTATTTTAGATGAGATTTTATATATTTTTATGAAATTCTAGAATAATATCTCTTTGATAAATTATTAAAACGTTGTTTGTTAATGACTGTAACATTTTTTACTTTAACTTGAATGGAACAAAAAGTTTAAACAGTTCACTAGAAAACTCTAGCAGACTCCAATGACAATAAATACATTGTCTTGAAACTACGGTTACTAGGAGTTCATTCCTTTAAAACTAGGGTTCACAACCTGTTTTCCCTCGCGTACCCCTACTATCATATTCTCCTCAACACCTGCAAAGCAGTTTTTATCAATAATGTGCAGCGCTTGGATTAGCTTAAGAGTCATCTCTAATTAAGAACACTTGCTGTACTTATTTGTTTATTTTATATTATATCGCATTTTTACAAAATTATTAGTTCGACGGCAAAACAAATGAAGGTAAATCTGGAGTTTACGGCGCCGGCCTACTTCTCGCCAATTCTTCTTGGCGCAATTTCACGTGCCGTCGCCAAATACTGTTTTGGATGTGCAGTACGCTTTTTATTGCTCTCTTGCGCATGCGTCACCTGAAAACGCGTGATTGAGCACGCAATGCCTGCGACATTTCAAATGTGTACTGGGCCAATATTTGAACTTATAAAAAACATCAGCGGCTTCGCTTTCAGCATAGCAGGAAACTAGTAGTTCCGCTTTTTCATTGAATGTTAGGAATCCACGTTTTTTAAAAAATTCCGAAAACGAGAATTTCCGCACGCAATGCCTGCGGCATTTCAAGCACGTACCGGGAAAATTTTTTAACTTAAAAAACATCAGAGGCTTCGCTTTCAGCATAGCGGAATTATCGTATCTTCGCTTATTTATTGAGAAACGAAACACACAGAATAACCTACATGGTACTGAACCGATATTCCATCCGAAGAATTCCAAACGAAGTTTTATTTAAATTCGAATTTATCGACCAATTGTATCGAAGAGTTGAACAAAATAGTCCAATCGAAACGTGGCGCAATGTAGCCTGATAAGCAAAACACCGATGAAAGGATCAATTTGTGCGTATGCGCGCTTGTCACTCGTTAAAAACATATAGACGCAACCAAAACAAATGTTCTCTCCTCGCCGTTCTTGGCGGCAAAGATTTGGCGATACTAAGAGGAACGAAGTAAGCTGGCACCGTAAACTCCAGGTTAACCCAAATGAAACCAGCATTGTAATTATTTCGTATTAACTTATAAGGATAGCTAAACATTACACTCTGTATTAACCAACTATTCACGTTGTATAGTTATTAAATAGCAAGTATTACGTTGGGGGAAATTCTGCAACTTGTTAAATTCACTTTTTGTCTTGTTTCCGCCATTATCAACTTTGATTTCGCTTACCCCCAAACAAGTCCTTTGCGTATCCCCAGGGGTACGCGTACCACAGGTTGGGAACCTCCGCTTTAAAATCTGGAGTTATCTTTAAGTCTGAGTGGTATAGCTAAGTAAATTAACGGTTTCGAACAGTAGAAGATTTTCTGGACAATTTTCATCCTTTCTTAACCGCCTTTTTCAGTTTAACTAAAAAAGTCGTATTAATTTCTTCTTTGTCCCATTTTTTTCCTTTTATATTTTGAACTTTCTACAAAAAGATAAGCGAGGAATATTTAATTATCGACGGAACATTCCGAAACGAAGGTAATTTGTTTGATTTATTAAATTCCTGGATTAATTGCTTAAACCGAATTTGGGCTGACAACCCTATAATATTTAATAGGAGTTAGCAAAGTGTACAGAAAAGTCTAATAATTCGATGTTTGTAGCAAAGGAAACTTTCGGAAGTTCAATACCATCGGTACTTCCATGAATACTAATTTATTGAGGGAATGATTTGTGTTGTCTAAGTAGCTTGATTTATCCCCATTTTGGGCCTTTTATATCGGATTATATTTAACGAATTTAAAGAATAAGCTTTGTTAGAAATTTTATAAACACCAATGGAAATTAAATGAGCGTAAAAGAGGGTGATTTTCTATTAATTTAATTAGAAGTATCAGTTCATTGAAGTTATTTAAATCAACATTTTACTACTCTCTTGTTTTTAAATAATTTTTACTTTTTTATACACGGTGTATACAGAAAGGAAGTAGGATAAGAATGCTCAAGTTGTAGAACAGCCTAGGCCCTACTTATTCCATTCTGACTTTGTTTCCTTCGACTCCAGAAACGTTGACGACGATAATTACTGGCGATGTTAATTCCGTTATTTAGAATAGAGCTGTAATATAAATCTGATAATTCTAAGTGTTTTGAGATCTGCCCAAAATGTACTGCAGAACAAGCCACAACTGATCATATTCTTGCATTCCTGGGGCTTTCCCAACAGGATCTCATTTCTAATCCTGTATTGACTTTGGATTACTTCAGGGTACACAGGCTCATGGACCTGATTTCTCGTCGAAATTTCGAAATTTTTATTAACTTTAAATGTTTATGGATTATTGCAGTTTCATAATAATTTAACTTTTTACAAATTTCTCACAAGTAAAATATCAGATATTCAACTCTTATGTGGATTTTACCAGACTAAAAAAAAGAATAATTCGATAAAATCAGGTTGACAGTTTCAAAACAAAAGTCCAAATTAAAATAAAATATTTCGATATTCCATTCTGTCATAAAATAATGTACGAAACATTTATTTGATTTAAACTATAAGTTATTTCTACGTTTAAACGTAATCTACCACTAAACGTTTTTTTTCTCAATTCGTTGTAATCATTATAGTTCGAGAAAAATAAACTTAAATTGTGAGTTGCTTAAAGAGTGAAATATAATTTTTTATACAAAAAGGGCGCGTAGCAGAAATTCAGAATTGCCAATTCAATAGAATTTTGGTTAAAAAAATTCTAACGCTTATGCAGCAGAATTTTAAAAAACGTGCTAACTCCAGCATGGTTTTCTATAAAAAAAAGCCAAAAAGCAAGGAAAGGAAAACGGAATTCGCTGTTTCAGTACCACAATTTCCATTGGTTGAATTCCTTCCATTTTGCTGCAAAAGAAATACCAAACGATAAAAACTGCAAAGTCAAAATGTTTCATGAAAAATGGTATTTTTTATCGGGTTTAATTCCATGTATTTCTTCGTCGCTTTACTTTTTAACCTCTTCTGTTTCTGTAGAAGAAGTAAAAATTTTGAAACAAGTATTAGGAACTTTTTCTTGTGCTCATTACTTCAAAACTTGGAAGGCTTTTATCTATTTTATTTCACTAGCAAATAGGCATCTTAAATTCAAATTTAATTTTTACGGTACCGTATTTTTCTGGCGTGGTTGTTTGTCTTATCATATACTTTAGCTTTTTTCATATGAAATAAACGTTACACATGAAAATTAATCTCCCAAATTACAGTGAATTGGAATATGATAATTAATCACGTGAAATATTTGGGATGAATTTCTTTTGATGGTTCGGGATACTAAAAAGCATTTCTCTAAAATAGGGTTTTAATAACAAAAATTTCATTTTTGGAACATTCTGCAGAATCATTAAAATATCTTTTATAATAAAACATTGCAACATTTTAAACAGCAATTTAATGAAAGAGACGTGTGGAATTTTTTGCGTAAGTTTTATTAATGATTAAATTACATAGGCTTAAACGTTCGTGGTGAGTAGAAAGAAAAGACAAAATAAAATGAAAATCCCCAATGAAAAAGTGTGAAAATACTCAAATGTCATAAAGAGTGAAATTTTTGCTGGGGATTTGATTTAGAATATATTATTAAAACTTTGAAACACATAATCATTTTCATTATTTTGTGATTTACTCTAAAATATAAATTTTTCAAAGTAATGAGGGTGCGTTTCAATGAAACTCTTCCTAATTATCTCGTAGAAACTATTGTAAGCTTCCAACGATGTTTCTAAATTGTCCTTTTAGGAGAATTTAAATAATTTATAGAACTATTCATCAATGGCAAGAGAAGTCAAAAATTAAGAAATCTGTTATGGAAAATTTAATTTATTTGACTAATGTTACAAATGCAGCTAAAATTGATGTTAGACCACCTTTATAATATTTTTACTTAAATTCGGTGTTTGGAGCCTCTAGTATTATATTTTATTAAAATTAAATTTTCTTAAGCCATGCTGGTTTTGCTCTGTTAATACGATAGGTTGATGGAAGTTTTACTAATTTTAAACCAAATAATTCCTAATTGAATTTGTAACGAATTATTTAATTTTATGCTAAAAGTTATAGCGACAACATGGCTAACTCATATACAAGGATGGAAGTCGCCGTATATATTGCGATTTTAATCATGTTCTCATGGTTATAAGTTAATGGAAATATATTATGATTTTATGATATTTTAAAGAATTTCACATAATTTTTACTAATAAATATGGAAGCTATAAACATAAAAAAAAACCAATTGATTTGATGAATATAAGACCGATGCTATAAGCAGGAGGTAAAATTTCATCGACAATGCCTTAAAATGGGAAAAATGGACAATGCGTTTGAGAAGTTGAAGTACGGAATAATTGTTATTAAATATGTAAAAAAATTGTTTTATGTAATGTTTATATAAATATGCCAAAAATATCCAAAAAACTTTATTAGCAACCGTGTAATAATTAATTCACTTCGAATTCTCTTATGTCTTTATTTGTTCAAAATTACTTTAGTCAACATAAATATTTTAAAATAGTAATATATTTGTTATTAACTTTTACCATTATTATTATTTTATATAAGGGGTTAACAAATTTTCAATTGTATAATAAATTGTTAAAAACAACAATTTTTGTTTTTATAGTTTCTCTAGAAATCTACTGTGTTCAAACAAAATGCAAATAAAATCGTGTTTTTAACGAATTTTTTTTCATAACAATAAAAAAGAAATAGCGAAAAATTTGGATCGAAAAAATAAAAGTAGCGAATAAAAGAATTTTTCGCTACTTTTATCTCTTCGTTCCAAATTTACTTCCTTATTTAGAGATATTTTTATTCTCGCAAACCCTCTTGCATTTATCGGACAAAATCAAAGCTTTTGGTTCCTTTCTCTTTCAATAATTTAACATGTATTTCAAGTAAGGAAAGAACGAAATTAAAGTAATAAGAATGAAAACAATTTCAAAGAAATTCAAAATGATTTTATTCCTACTACAAACACATAAATAGAAATGAAATGACTTAATCATTCTGAATGGAATTTTTTCTTAATCTTCTATACATCATAAAAACTTCATTAAATGTCAGAAATTTATCATTTAGTGTCTTTATTTGATAAAGTGCTTTTACCGGAGTAATTTAGCTCGCTTTGAATTAAGTTCGCATTGATTATCTCACAACAGTTAGAGTATTCCATTCAGGAATCATTTATGAAGCGATAGATAAAAAGATAAAAACAATTAATATATGCATTATAAATGCCAGTCTTTCTGTAATTTGCAGAATTTGCTAAAATTATTTTCGATTAATGACCTTATAAAACATACAGAAAAAATAACAATACATATATTTGCACTGGACGCAGTGGCAACGGACAAATCGCAATGAGAAAAAAATGAATAACATGTATTCCTCGGACGCAAGGAGCAGGTGAATAGGGGAAAGTGGGGCAAAACAGGGGTAAAACCGGGTACTTAAGGTTCGAAGGCCTATTGGAGCTAAACTATTCGACATATAGCTTGTCAAAGTTTACCAAAATATTCATTGTTTATCAGAGAACAATATATATTTCAGAAAAAGTCATAGTTTTACTACTTTTTTTACAAGATTTTTTTTTGTAGAAAAAGTCAAATCACCCGGTTTTACCCCACTAGTGGGGTAAAACCAGGTACAAATGTTAACTCTATGGGAAATTAGGGAAAACTATTTCAATGGAAAAGTAGTATAACATTTTATTTTATGTGACAATTTAATAATAAAACATTTTTTAAGATTTAACAATAGTTATAATATTTGACAATTTCAGAAAAAGGCGATTTTTTAAAAAAATTAACAATAATTACAATAGTTGGCAATTTAAGCATAAAGACAATTTTGTAAGATTTAACAATAGTTACTGTAGTTGACAATTTAAGAATAAAGACAATTAATTTAAAAATATTTTTAAATTCGTATCTAAATTAGTGATATGTTGCTTCTAAACAGGACGTTAATATTAAAAAACTAAACAATAAACTTACTAATAGGATTTTACTTACGACAAAAATGTCATTTTTCATTTTAAAGTCGATAAATTCTTCTTATACAGAATTCTACCATGAGTTCTAAATTCAGATATATTTCCTAGACGATAAAAATTACATAAATTGATGGTCAACGCAGAGGCAGTACTCTAAGAGTTGTCATAGTTTATGCTCGAGATTGACACAATCACGTAACTCTTTAATCCCGAGGCGACGTTTTTCTTCTAGTACCTTTAAAACCGGGCATTTTTGGTCGGATACGACACGAATTGGACTCTCCCAACCTGGGAGGTCATTTACCCCATCCCTCACACCCTGCCATAAATCTTCCCTTAATGCGCACAGAAATGGGCTCTGGTTGCCAAGGATATTTAGGCCCCGTACCTCGTTTATCTCCGAATCGATCTCAGAACCTTACCTCCCCTCAAAAGAAGCCCCACGCCTCAGACCGGCCTTCGTCGTTGTTAAGGGGAAATTTTTAGTTCGCCGGAAACCGCCTCGTTCGGTGTGAAAGGGTTAAAATCTCTCTTTGTTGATAGAATTCTTCTACCATATTTCAGGTTCGAAATTAGTAAGTCTCACTGTTTACAGCATTAGTTATAAAAATTAATAACGCGTGGAAAAATTTTTCCTTCCCAGAAAAAGATTCAGTTTCATTATTCTGAACATATACCAAACTGCATTGGGATTGCATGTCTCTTCCAAACTAAATCCATAACGCAAAAATACCGCACTTACTTTGCAAAACTTGACACATCAAAAGGAAAAAAATTCCATTAGAAAGAAAGGAGGAGTCGCACAAGGCAAGATCCTGCATTTTACTGGGAAATATATCATAAAAATAACCAATAAAAAATATCCACCAAAAGAGGGCAGACAGCATCGATTTTTTTTTTTTTTCATTTTAACCTGCGAAGGGAAAAATCAACAACAAATGTGCAGAAAAAATTCAAACACAGAACTCCTCACGAGTATTTATTCTATTATTATAAAGAAACTCCCCAGTGAAGTAGAAGCGGAAATAATAACTGAGACCTGGCGGTTTCCTTTATGCTTTCTTTCTTTATTCTTTGCGAAAGAGACACTTCAGATATCAAAAGAAACATGCATTCCGAGTTTATATAGGGAAAAATAACTACAAATGTTTCCGTACCTGCCACGACATTTTCGCCAGCAAAAATTATATTCTCTAGTTTGTAATATTTTCATAAACAGAGCGTAACAGCGAAAGGGGGAGATATGAGAATGTCTATATATATAATTTTCATACGTAGCGACAAAAAATGGTGGAATTTCTTATTCGGCATTTGGCAACAGCTCGCAAGTTTGATTTGTTTACAACGCTTGAAAGATCGAGACAACGGATTTTGCCTTTTGAGAGACAACTATTTTTTTTAGTTAAATAGTTTGAACAAAATAAATTTAAGTCTTGCTGTTTCGATTAGGCAAATTAATGAATGTCTCCTTAATATATCCTTCTTAGTTAAAAGATTGAGGAATAGACTTTTTCATATCCTCATTAATCACATTTTCTGAGTTTTAAAAAACATAAATGACTACCCAGAGAAATTATTCATTACGCGCGAGAAGAAATTTTAACTTTCACAGAAATTAGTGCCGCACGAGACGATTGTTCAAAAAGTTTCGGAAAATACTTCATTTCAAATGCATATATACTAGTAATCGTTTTTAAACTTTTATCAAATATCTCTAAAGCTATTATAATCATCTGGCAACACTCAGTATTTGATTATTGTATGAAACTAAATTTATTCTTAAGGATATATGAATTTCAATTTTCCAAAATACTAAATGTAATTGAGGAAGAACATGCATTAATTATATTTATTGGAGTGCAATTTCTGCTCCGAAAGCATTTTAAATGCTGCAAACAGCCATTAAATAGAACTTTTCTTTATCAAAAAACATTTGCTTATTTGTTTGTTTTCTCATTATTTTTTTTAAATTTCATTATAATTCGGGTTACCTTCCATTCAGATATCCTAACTAAGAAAAAAAAATGGAAAGAAACTTTCACTCTTCATAAAATGTATTATTTCTGTGTGTTAGCTCTTTTTAAATAATACTAGTATTTGGTTAAACTTAAAAACACGGTACTTCCGATAAATTTGGCGATTTCTTTTTCAAGCGATTAACCGACAAATTTGGCTTAGAATGAACAAGGTAAGGTCTATAGGTTGGCTAAAGTTTTTTGACGGGATAGTATCGTCTTTTTAAGTCTAAGTAATAATTTTTAACATTTTTCTTCATACTATTTTTGGAAATTTAGTTTCTTTTAGTAAACCCAAGAGAAAATTTCAAAAATTTAACCTCCCTCTGCCAAATATAATTTTATTTGTTGCCTGAAATTAAATTGTCGGAAGTCAAATCAAGAAACGTGATATGTATGTCTCTACATAACTATGTAAAATAGAAATAAAAAAAACGTAAGGGAGCTGCACATCCAAGTTGTTTGTACATAAACAGAGCATTCCATGTCTACAGTCGCTATAAAATCTCATCCAATGATACATTATTCATCGATTAAGGCTTTGTAGTAGTTGCGATTAAGGGACACTGACAACAGAAATGGACTAGATATTTTGCAGCCTTTTTTATCAGATAATTTTTGCTGTTAAATTTGCCGTGAGCTGACAATGAGTTCCAAATTTTGAATATTGAAATATTTTTTAAGAAAGTTTTAAAAAATGTATTTCATTTCTCATAAACTTCTTTATTAAATTCATGCTTTCCATTCTCATAAAACTACAAATGTGAAATTTCAAATAGATGTGCATCCCGTAAGGGAATTGATACATTCTCGACAGCAAATATTTCCGATACTTGACTATTTTCTTTGAAGGGAAATTTTTACAAATAAGTATTACATGTCGTTTAAATTTAGCTCATACAGAAAGAATGAGCTGTTTTCATTATGAAACAGAATACAAATATTTGTTGAAAATATTTTGAGATGGGATAATCTTTAAGTTCATAACCAAAACTCTGTATGATAAAAAAAAACAATTCTGAACAAAAACACCTGGAATTAAATTAATAAGTGAGTAAGATTCAATTATTACAGTTCTTATTTCAAATTCTGTTACACTTAAAACATTTTTTTTAAATATTAAATACCATATAACTTTAAAATATGGAACTACATTGGGTTTTTCACTGTGCATCACAAAATCAAATTCCTGAAGTAAATTAAAATAGGTTTAATAGATTTAAATAAATATCATTGTATAACATTTCGTAAGGATGTAATAAAAAGAATCTTACCGAAATTCCCAAGAAAAGCACTTGTTTTGAGAAAAATGCAAAAAACGGTAGCCTTTTTTATGATAGGCGCACCTGCTAATTACATTTTTATAAGTTAATTTGGGAGCTTACGGCTCTTCAAACTTATTCATATTGTAGATTTTCGTAATCGGAGAAAAGCCTCCTATTTTATAAGGATAAATTTGAAAAATTGATATTTTGGTGGCACAAAACATATTGAACCTTTGGAGAAAACACTTTCTTCTGAAGAAAAGTATTGTCTTCAGATGATATCATTTATTTACTTGCAGAAACCATTAAATAAGAATAATCGACTTTAGATAAATCTTTTCCAAATCTGTTAACTTTAAGTGCACAAGCGAGTAAACAAAGACACCCTCTCAAATATTAGAAAAAGAAAGAGCATCGTTAAGAAGACAAATAATAATCTAAGGGGATTGACTCTCTGTACCCTATTCACTAGATAGTTCCATCAAAAATGTGAAGCTCAGTTGGTACAAAATAGGATTGACCTTTCGATCAAGAGTAGATGGATGGGAAGAGGGAGGGAAAAAGTGAAGAAAATGGATTTAGGAAGCGTTTGAAAAAAAGAAAAATCAAGAGTTTAAATCGAAAGATTTGCCTCCATTATATAGGTTGTCGGGCCCTGAATCTGCGAGTTTCTCCCCAAATAAAGTGAAAGGATTAGTATTTAAGATTCTGTCACTGACAATTCGATTGAAAGAATTACAGTTCCTTTAGGTGTTTTTTGAATTCTTTACATTTCGATGACTTGAGTTTTTAAAATTTAAGCGCTGCATCAGTTATATTCAGTATCTTGTTGTTAATACATGGTTGCTTTGCTTTTGTAAAAAGACAAATTACGTCAATTGTTTCTGTCCTTTATTCAGTCATTTTGAGATTTTTCTTTTGAAAATAATTTATCCAATCTAGCTGTTCGGAAAGGCATAGTAAATTTGTCGTAAATGCATTATTTTTTTATTAAAACGTAAGAAGAAATTCGAATCCAAAGAGAATTATGATTCATTAAAGTTGCTTTAGGTCAGCCAAGAGCAATCGCAATTGAGTTAAATGAATTTTAACAAGAAATTTTTACACACGAGCACTATCTTATTTCTAAAATTGTGCCACGTTTACCTATGGTAAAAATAAACATTTCGCAAAGCATAATCCAAACTTCGTTAATACCAATGAAGAATGATTATGAGTTCCAAATATTACAAACATCCAGTACATTTCAAATTCAGTTTAGATCATATGAATTGGAAAAGCAATAAGTACTATTCTCAGTTCTCAAAAAAAAATCAAAGATAATAATTCATTTTGATGATTTTCGACTGCTAACAATGGTTTGACATAGATATGATTAACAGATGCAAAATTAATTTTCCCAGGACCCGATTATTTGTGCACTAGCTTTTATTACAAGACATCTTTTAAAGAAACGTGAAGTATAGTTTAGTTACATTAAGTTTTGAAGCTAATGTTTATTCAAGTTTGAAATTCATCTTGCATATTTTGGGACGACAAAGAACGAGGCGGCAAATAAGAGCATAAGACAACGTGCAGAGATCCACGTGATATCAACGCGGTAGATGACATTCTCTGTTATGTTTGTAATATGCTGTAACGTCACGTTAATCAATGTAACATATTCCCTGAACAAAAACATAATAATAAGTAGAAAATAAAACTTGCAGAGGATCATGGTGTATTTACAAAGGATTTTATTAAATTCAAAAAGTTTAGAAAAAGTCATTGAAATCAAAATAAATTGAAAATTTGTTTCTCAAGTACCTTGTAAAATTCCTCGTAATTATAAGAATAAATCATTGCTTTCAAGCATTTGGTTGAACTGGGCATTGGAACATGATTAAAATCGCAATATATACGGCGACTTCCATCCTTGTACATGAGTTAGCCATGTTGTCGCTATAACTTTTAGCATGAAACTAAATAATTCGTTACAAATTCGATTAGGAATTATTTGCTGCCATCAACCTATGGTATTAATAGAGCAAAACCAGCATGGCTTAAGAAAATTTAATTTTAATAAAAAAAGTAATAATAGAAGCTCCAAACACCGACTTTAAGTAAAAATATTATAAAGGTTGTCTATCATCAATTTTAGGTGCATTTGTAACATTAGTAAAATAAATTAAATTTTCCATAAGAGCTCTCTTAATTTTTGACTTCTCTTGCCATTGTTGAATTGTTCCATAAATTATTTAAATTCTCCTAAAAGCACAATTTACAAACATCGTTGGAAGCTTACAATAGTTTCTGAGAGATAATTAGGAAGAGGTTCATTGAAACGCACCCTCATTACTTTGAAAAATTTATTTTTTAGAGTAAATCACAAAATAATGAAAATGATTATGTGTTTAAAAGTTTTGATAATATATTCTAAATCAAATCCCCAGCAAAAATTTCACTCTTTATGATATTTGAGTATTTTCACACTTTTTGATTGAGTATTTTCATTTTATTTTGTCTTTTCTTTCTACTCACCAAGAACGTTTAAACCTATGTACTTTAATCATTAATAAAACTTACCCAAAAAGTTTCACACGTCTCTTTCATTAAATTGCTTTTTAAAATGTTGTAAAGTTTTATTACAAACGATTTTTGTAATGATTCTGCAGAATGTTGCAAAGATGTAATTTTTGTTATGAAAACCATATTTTAGAGAAATGCCTTTTTGTCTCCCGAACTGTCAAAAGAAATTCATCCCAAATATTTCGAGGGATTAATTATCAGATTCCAATTCACTGTAATTTTGGAGATTAAATTTCATTTGTCACGTCTATTTCAGATAAAAACAGATAAAGTACATGATAAGACATTCAAGCCAAGCCATAAAAATACGATACAGCAAAAATTGCATTTGGAATTAAGATATCTTTTTGCTAGTGAAATAAAGTGGATGAAAGCCATCCAAGTTTTAAGGTAATGAATACGAGAAAAAGCTCCTAACACTTGTTTGAAACCTTTTACTTCTTCAACAGAAACAAAAGAGGTTAAAAAGTAAAGCGACGAAGAAATACATGAAATTAAACCCTATAAAAAATACCATTTTTCATGTAACAGTTTGACCTTGCAGTTTTTATCGTTTGGTATTTCTTTTGCAGCATAATGGAAGGAATTCAACCAATGGAAATTGTGGTACTGAAACAGCGAATTCCGTTTTTATTTCCTTGCTTTTTATCTTTTTTTCATGCAATGTCAGGTTAGAGTTATCACGTTCTTTAAAATTCTGCTGCATAAGCGTTAGCATTTTTTTACCAAAATTCTATTGAATTGGTAATTCTGAATTTCTGCTATGCGCAATTTTTGGATAAAATAAATTACATTTCACTCTTTAAGCAACTCACAATTTAAGCTTATTTTTCTCGAACTATACTGAATACAACGAATTGAGAAAAATGTTTAGCGGTAGATTACGTTTAAACGCAGAAATAACTGACAGTTTAAATCAAAATTAAATCCTTAGTAAAGGTATAATAAGCTGGACTAAATAAAAGTTTTTACAACAACCATGATTTTTAGGTAAGGATAGTTTAAATCAAATGAACATTAGAGAGTTGACTTTTTAAAACAAATAAATCTTCACAGACGCGGTGAATTCATACAACGCGCCACTTTGACTGTTCCTGTTTCTTAACTAGTATAGTGTAATTCAGTATCTGTTGTCTAGAATGGAGAACTAATAGTGCCAGAATCAATAGTACCCGGTTTTACCCCATACTCACCTAGAAAATAATGACCACTTTTTTTAGTAAAGCCAAAATCTTTTAGCCATCAAAAAATAATCTTTAAGAGTTGCACTTATATGCCAACGCAACAACTTCATGACAGGTTTTTTCGACGCCTTTTTATATTTCAATATCGTTTTCATTGTGTGTTACTTAATTATTTATCGTGTGGAAGTTAAAACGTCAACAGGTAGAAGATTAAATAAAAAATACCTAATGTAAGAGACTTCTTTTTCTTGAAAACCCAAGTGCGCGAAAATGATCTGCAATATATGAAAGAACATGCTAGTGAAGAGATGTGATGCAAATTTAAACAAAAAAACTTATGTGCAGAGAAATATCCATTACTTTTCCTGAAAATTAATTGTAACATAAAGGTTTTGACTTGCACCATTTTGCGTTGAAACCTTCTGATTTGGAATTTTTTATTACATCATTATACAATTAGGAGATATTGAAATTTAAACAGAAATGAATAATTTCATACAATGCACCACTTTTTTATATAAAGTCCATTTCTTATAATTTTTTAAAAAACAGTTGATGCTAGTGTTCCTTAAATATCAATAGACTATCGATGCCTAAGTCGATAGTAGCGGGTTTTCGCAAATGTCGACTGAAACAAAAGATAATATCAACTTTCTGAAAAATATCGATAGTTGAAATATCGATGTTTAAGAGACACTAATTGATTCCCTGAAGATGATTTAATTTCCTTTAGTTTAAAAATCTCAATTCTACGGAGATAGTGGTGTGAGATTCTAAAAGTACTGTATAGTCATATTTTGTATAGTGGAAGTTCGTATCTTCTGAGCAGTACATTTCCGTGAAGAGATCTTAATAATAGCCAATCTCAAAATGTGTATGCATCTATTATATTTTGCGCAGTTCAACTACATCTGAAAAACATTTGGTGATTAGTACTACAAAGAAAAAAGTGTTCACTTTGGAGTTTCATATGGGATGGAGTTTCATAGCGGATCCCAACAGGGAACATGGAATTTTAACGATCATTAAGCCAATTTCTCGATCCATGTTTAATCACAAGTACGAATACATCAGAGATAGGCCTTCTTACACAGCTCATGATTCTATGGCCCAAAATCTCTAACTTCTAGCTTTAATCTATGATTATAAACAATAAAAATGTATTCGATTTTATCTCAAATTTAAATACAGAATTTAATTTAATTTTATTTTAAGCCTTAATAAACTTCTTTCAGCACCCATTCATTGCCATAAACATTTATCATTTTATTCGAATATTAATATTATTGTGCTAAAAAAGATTGATATTTACCTTATTGATCAAACCTTAATCATATCTTTCCAAAACAGTTTTAGTCAAGGAAGAAGTTTGTTTCAGGGAAAGGTTCCTATGTATTTTTGGTATATTAAAAAATTAAATTTAAACTTAAATGAATAATTTCACCAAATGCACCATTTTTTTATAAAATGGTAATTCCATATAAGTTTTGAAAGATTGTATCTCTGGGCCAGCTTCTTCGCATAACATGTTTCTAGTTTAAAAACCACAACTCCTCGGAGATAGTGGTTTGAGAATCTAAATATATTTTATAATCATACCATGCATAGTGGAAACTTGTACCTTCTGAGCAGCATTTCTCAGTGAAGAGATTATAATCATAGCCGACCTCCTCCCCCCTTAACTGTTTGCAACTATTATATCTTGTGCAAATCGCTACTTCTGAAAGATATTTGGAGATAGTACCACAAAGAAGAAAGATCTCACGCTGGAGTTTGATACACCATCGCAGCGAGGAACAGAGAAGTTTAACTACCATTAGACAATTTCTTGACACCAGATACTAATCACAGGTATTCGCGACACTCTAGGCTTGTATACATCAGTGACAGAGCGTATAAGCTCTATGGCCAAAATCTCTAATATCTAGCGTTCATTTATGATTATAAACATTAAAAATGCATTTGATTTCATCTAAAATTTGAATATGTAATTTAATTTAACACCTAATGGGAAAATTAGTTCTCGTTGGTTTTACGAGATTTAAAAACTGTTTTGTCCATCTGAAATTTAACAATAATTAAGTTGACGACAATAAGAAGATTTTGTGAGTTAAAATATTTAATATAAAAATATTTTTGACATTAAAGACATTATATGTTTTTTAAAAGGCTTTTACTGTTATGTTGTCTTTGCCTTATATATATACCTTCTCATAGACCTTACTTTCATGGGCCTTGTCGTGACGGAAATTAAATATATTTTTATTTACTTGTATGTGACGTTTACACCATACAGTCTGCAATAGCTGATTCGATATTTGATAATTGTAATCTTTTTTATAAGAACTTCAAATTTCTCTCCAAATACTGAAGTATAAGGGAACTTAGGTGGTAATTAATTAAATAATTTTTATATAAATAAGACATGATAATAAGTTCATATCGAGCGATTACTGTTATATGGAGTAGTTGGATATAAATTACGTTCACAGAAGGTTTTATGTTATTTTTTAAAAAGAGTTGTATTATATCTGTGCCACATTTGTGTTTGAAACAGTGATAGTTCTCATGAGTTTTTATCGCTGTAAGAGAGTGATTTGGAATTCAATGGGTAAAAGAAACAATTACAGATTCAAACGGACTTTTATTAGATTCATATGAAATCTATCATAATTTGTTTCCAAATCATTCAATCCATTAATGCCCAAGTGTCATTTTTTCGATAATATTTTGTATACTTATATTACATGTCCTGAAATCAGCTTGAAAATTACTAAAAAATATCCTAACTCAAAAATTTAAAACTTTTCGCCCTCCTAAGCCAAGAATCAAAGCAAGAAGGCAATCACGCTTGTTTACTATTTACTATTGCGTTCACCAAAAAATCGCACAATTTTCTTCTTAGTCTTATTTCAAATGTTTTTTTGACTTTTTAACACCTATTTATTTCGCCTTGTTCAATTCCCCCAGGGGCAGATATTTATCTCAACGTATTTAATATTAAAATGCCTTATTTCAAAATCAGGCAGAAAAAAAGGTAATTCCTTTTCGCATAATTTTAAATTTTTATTAAATTCATATTTTTCAGTCTTATCAAACAAAAAACGTGAAATTTTAATTCGCTGTATATTCCGTAATAACATTTAAAGATACAGAGAGGCCAATATTCTCAGCAACAAGCTACCGATATTGTGATTTGTTTATTCTTTATATATATATATAAGTTTTTAAATAAATTGTTGCTTGACAGAGGCCACTTTGTCTAAATTTTGTGTATAACTTCATGTTCTGATGCAGAAATGAGGACTATCTAATAGACATAAGAATTTAAACTTTTAAGTCTGTGTCAGAATCTATAAATACCATGCAACTAACAAAATCAAGACCTAAACAAAGGATAGATATCTGAAACAAAGCGAATAAACGTTCGTGCAGAAGACAACTATTTATCTCTGTAATTCTTCTTGAAAACATTATTTGAATCTCATTTTGTACCTTTCACGAAACTAAAAGAATGGAAGAACAGTTGAATATATTTTAACTCTTCAGTTGTCATTGCAATGGAAATAATGTCAATCCTGTCCTGTCAGCTAAAGTGATCATCTGTCTTCTCTATTGACGGAAGCACAACAATTGTCTGAAATAATAATTCGCAAAGGTGAGATCTTCTTTCGAATGCCATTGTATCGAGTCGTTACTTTTGCGCTTCTAGAAGGTGCTCACTCATGTTATTGCTTTTCTATCCAAAAAGAAATGTTTTCTGTAAGGCATATGTAGCTCCATGCATCTATTTCTAATAATGATAGGTATTTATAAGTGCCTCCTTTTGTAATTGGAGTCTTCAGACACAAATATATAGAGGAATCCTGAGTAAATACAAAGTTTTTTTTTAGTTTGGCGAATGTTATATCTCGATGAAGAAGAAAAATTAATATAGCAATGCATGAATCTTCCTTCATGTCAAAGAAAATTATTTATTATGATTACACCAAGCAAACAAAAACTGTTATAAAAACATAAAAAATATTAATAGGTTTAACGTAAATAAAAATGGAAATATTCTAAATAATGAGATATACAAAGCTTGAATTTCTATTTGAAATCTGTTGTTATAATAAATTTGCTTTAAATTTTCACGCTAACACATACAATTTTATTATATTTCTTCCTTTTGTAGGTTTTCTTTTAGGAAGAGGTTTTGTAGGGTTTTTTTCTTGGGAAGAGAGAAAATAAATTTCTCTACATTTCATAAACTTAGAGCAGTTTCAGATATACATGCAAGATTGTTCGATACGGATTCCCACTCAGCGTCAGGCCAAGGGTATACGTTCGTTCGATCGACCTTAGGACGCTACTGGCATTTAGAATACAAATAGCATTTTCTTTTGTTTCTATAATATAGTATTTTTAAAACTCTCTGAGGCCCACTTAGTGAAAGGGATTAGAATGTATTTACATTTGAAACACTCTAAGCCCTTTGGGTGACCGACGTGGGTTTGAAAAAATAACAAATATAATTCTATTAATCATAAATTTTTTTTACCAAATCCAATTGAGAGAAAAAAAGAAAGTAAAATTAACTGCCAAAAATACCAGTAAGAACAACGCCATCTAACCATACCAGAAACAAAGAATATTAAGTCTAGAGGCTAGCAAACCTAGCTCCATCTATTGCGAGAAATTCGAACCAAATTGACAGAAATTTAGAAGCTCTTCAATCCTTTATTAGTTAAGTTATTGAATTTAAAGAAATTACTTGGGTAGCCGGTATCTTTTAAATTATTATTTAAATTATCAAAAGCTGAATGGTTTTACAAATATATTTTATTCTATTAATTTGAGAATATTCTCAAATTAATAGAATAAAAAAATAATTATAATAACCATTCAACTTTCGTCACAGTTTTTGATAATTTAAATAATAATTTAAAAAATAAAGGCTACCCAAGTAATTTCTTTAAATTCAATAACTTAAAGTAACTTTTTTAACTCACATGATTTGATCTGATAAGACGGAGCAACAAAATAATTTCTAGAAAAATATTATAAATTGGCATGAATAGAATTAGCAGACAAAATTTAATACTTGAAGAGGTGCAACTTACTAAGCGAAAAGCTGTTGTTGCTATGGAGATCAGACGATTTATACGCAGGTGAAATAATCTTAGCGAAATTGTTAGTAAGAAGTGTCTGGAAATTCCATTTAGGCTTAGCGACTGCGATGGAATTTTGAATGTTCCAATTTTTTAAAAGAGTTCTTTAAATTGCCGACTGCGCCATATAAGATATTGAAGAAATCTTTAAATGATGAATAAGTTTAAATATAAATTTAGAATTGAAATATAGCCAATCATAATTAAAATAGATAACATTTATTTAACGGAAATGCGGATAGCGATATACAGAGATATTTAGCGATAAGCGAATAAGGATGTTTACAAATCTGATGTCATAATCTTGTTTCTCCTTTGGCATTCACTCTTTCATTATCAAAATAAGTTGTAAAAATAAATTGACGCCTTACAAATGTGACCTTGTAACATTCTATGCAGTGTGCACTCCTTTCCCCCCCCCCTACAGACATGCTCCTCCTTTTATTACTCTTCTTTTACCCTAAAGACATGCTCTTCCTTTTATTACTCCTTTTCTGCTATATATTTAACCACACTTTGATTGTATTTTTGGAACAATTTAAGTAATAAGTGAGATATATTTTAAAAAAATTAGAAATCCAAACATTGTTATTAAGCAGCTGACACAGTATTTTATAAAAGAAATCACAAAGAATTCAGTTTGTTCGCCAATAAACAACTCCTATCTTCTAATCGCGGATAAACACTTTTGGGAAATTAATCAATAATATTTTTATCTCTTAAATACATTACATCATCATTGAAATACTTTATTATTAGATTTTCTTCTTTGACGTAAAACATAATGTTTATATTCGCACATTTTTCTCCTCTCGCTGCTACTTTCTGTTTATGAAAATATTACACACTGGAGAATTAACTGTTTGCTAGCGAAATTGTCGTCGCAGGTAAGGAAAACTTTTTTTTTGTTATTTTTCTGTATATAAACTCGGGATGCATGTTTCTTTTGATATCTGAAGTGTCTCTGTGTCTCTCCTCCTCAAAGAAAGAAGCATAAAAAAACCGCTAGGTTTCAGTTATTATTTCCTCTTCTACTCCACTGCGGAGTTTCTTTATAATAATAGAATAAATACTCGAGAGAATTTCTGGGTTCGATTTTTTTTTGTGAATTTGTTGTTGATTTTTCTCTTCTCAAGTCTTAATGAACAAAATAATCCTTTTCGATTTTGTTTGTCTTCTTCTGGTGGGTATTTCTTATTGGTTGCTTTTATGATATATATTTCTTAATAAAATGCAAGATCTTACCTTGTGGGACTCCTCCTTTCTTTCTGGTGGAATTTTTTTTTCCTTTTGATGTGTAAAGCTTTACAAAGCAAGTGCGGTATTTTTGGAGTTAGGGATTTATTTTGGAAGAATCATTAATTCCGAATGCAGTCTGGTATATGTCGAGAATAATGAAACTGCATCTTTCACTGGAAAGAAAAAAAAATCCGCTCACTTTTTATTTTTATAACTATGTGCTGTAAACGGTGAGACTGACTAATTTCCTACCTGAAATATAGAAGAAGTATTCTATCAAAATACAAAGACATTTGATCAATTTTGACGGAAGTGCAATCTTAAATTTATTGCTTAGTTTAGTTTAGTTTAGTTTATTTATATTAACGTTCTGTTTAAAAGCAACAAAAGAGCTATTTTGGGACGGACCTCGTAATTTTGAACCGAGGTCAGATGACCTGGATGAAACCTTAGCTGGCAGTTCCTCTTCAAACTTCCACTCCACACCAATGAGAGGACCAAAATCTAATCCTAAGTATTGGATATTAATCCATCCATCATTTTTTTCCTTTCTCTCATACTACCTGCATATGTAGAAAATGTTGTAATAGTCAAATATTCGTCCTCAAAATACAAGGATTTAGGGGAATTTGATATTTTAGAACTCTCTAAGTCCAGAAAAAAACCTTTTTTGAGTGTATTTGCCTGTCTGACTGTTCTTATATTTCGTCGCTTATCAAGCAACACTACATATCTCAACTTTTTGAAATTTGGAAGAGGAAGAAAAAACTGAATTTTTCGCAACCATTTCTGAATTTTTGTTCACATCTGGTAGGGATACGAAGTCTCATGTTTATATCAGATGTTAAAAATTTCAGAAATGTTCGTTATTGGTTTTTCTTCCTCTTCGAAATTGCAAAAAGTTGAGATGTGTAGTGTTGCATGTTAAGCGACGATTTGTTAATAAGTTATGTGGGTTTATCAAAAATCATTCCATAATATAAAGCAGATGACAATACATAATGCGTTATATCGCGTTTCCTAATATAGCTCTCCGCTATGATTGTTTGGCAATTGAGATAGTCACGGAATTTTTGATGCATCTACATAGCTGAAAAAAGGCAAGAGCTCGATAGACGAACTTTGGCATTTCTTGGAATCAAAATAAAAACCACTAAGCTTTTAGATCTATAAAAAATGTTATTTGAGTTTCGTCAACGGGAAGATGACCATGGCCATGACCCACGTCCACTGACTCACCCATTGGGTTTAATGTCTACAAAGGTGGACGGAGAAGAGTCAAACCCAGCACCAGGGAGGGCTCAGAATACCTCTCCAGTCCCCTGGAGCAGCATTTATTAATCATATAAAATAAAATCCCAGATACACACCTTCCCATTTAGAAGGTATAAGGCATTTAGCTACTTGCAAGTAGCGGAAAGAAAAATCAGTAGCAACACAACAGAACAAACTAAAGACAAAAAAGCAGCAACGGGTGCAACAAAACACAAAAACAAGATTAACAAACCTGAACAACAAAAACTATTCAAAAGGAAAACTCAATAGTTCAATTGCTAATGCACTTTAAAAAAAATACACTTTAAAGTAAAATAATCTTTAAGCAACAAGATTCACAAGAAATTCAATTATTAAATACCAAAAACCGAATAAAAACTTTTATCGAAAACACAGAACTCCAAAACACACTCACACAAAATAATACCCGTTCCGAAAGGATCTCCAGTCTAGCCCTTATATCAATTACAACATCAAATTCAAAACAAAATGCAAAAATACAAAATGTAATTACAAATATGTCTAAAGTCAAAATAATAATAAATAAATAGAATCAAACAATTCGCAATAACAAAAAACATTCAATCACACGCAAAAAATATTGCAAATAAACCCCGACTGCACACCCGAATAGCTGCCAATCCAAATAGCATCTGTAAAAAATACTAAAAATAAAACACCTTCAGCTTCTAAAGGAGGTAAAAGTATCAATTGTTAAAGAAATACAAGAAAATGCTACATAAAAACGAATATATTTTTAAAGCAACTCAAAAGAAAAAAGCTGTACACATTGAAATAATTCTCAAATCTAACCAATTAAACAACACACGCACAAAATTTATCAAAACCAAAATATTCAAGATACAATAGATAGAGAATATTTAAAAATGTTAAACATGTAAAACAAGCCTTGTCTCTTGAATAAAAAGATTTTACAGTAAACCTTATTCACTTTAAATAAGAGTAGATATCTAATTCACCTTTACTCCCTTCCTTTATTTGTTTACTATTTTTTTTCTTTCTTTCCTTTTCCTTTCCCACTTTTTTCTTAAATACCATGATCAAAATTTCTAAAAATCAAACCCTTGAAAAAGAAACAAAACATTAGCACATTAAGAGTTGGAGCTTGAATCCAACCAAAATAAAGTAGTTCTCAAATCCAACGCCACAAAGCACATTAAATCAATTAAAAGAACACTTGAAACAAAGAAACAAAAGGAAAACCATGAAACAAAAGGCACATAATAAAAAAGCAGTCAAGATCATCACAGATTTTCCGTGAGAACTTAAAGACGGTTTTCAGCCTATTAACAAAAAGTTGTTTTTTACACAAAACATTAAACCAGTATGTACTGGTAGATATTGTAGGAAGTATTAGATGATGACCCTTCGTATAAATACACGATGACACATAATGGTCAGCATCTCCAATTTCATCGCAGATATAATTCGGATTATCAAGGATCGTATACTTGCTTAAATAGGCAGGAAAATGTCCATGATTAATAAGAAAATAAATTGCATATTTGTTGTTTATTAACAAATGCAGGTTCACTGATGAAAAAAAGTCTTTGGTCCTCTGACCTGATGCAGAGTTAGTCGAGTAATTATTCCATTCACGAATTAATAAATCATTACAGGTTCTTTTTACAAAGGAATAGGGGCAGGTATATACATGTGGTGTCGATTATATAATTATTGTTTATTCTTCGGCAAATTAATTCCTTTATTTTTGTTAAGACACTTAAAAAATTTCTTTGTTGTAATTCTTTGTTTAAACTTGCACAAAATTGTTTTTTTTCTTTCTTATGCACTTTTGAACTCTGGACAGCTAGCTTCCTTTTTAACTGTATACTACCCCCTTGCAGATTACGACCTTTTTCCTTCCACTTTTACTGTGTATACTCCCCCTTTCCCTTGAGAAACGCACGTGCATGTTGAATCACTGTAATTGATTATTGAACCCCCGTTAAGCTTGAAATTAAAAATTGTTTCTTGAGTCCTCCGCTCCTCTGTAGAAAAGGATCCTAATCTCCCGTTTTACTACCTAGGTCAATTCCACTTCCTGCCTTTTATGACTCCGTGACAATATGCGTGCAACGGACCACCCAAATTTTACTATCCTGACGCGACAAACTGTCTATTTTACACAAAAACCTCTTCGAACCCTGTCCCGTTTGATTAATTATCCTTTGGGTGCTAGGGCATTACCGGCCCTTCTTCTGAGAAACCTCGACCTCCAATCAGGATAGAGTCCTAGCTTTCCAATTGGCTGTCTGCAAGTCTTTGGGGCGTGCACAAGGGGTTGCTGGTTGGCTTGGCGAGCTTCTGAGGACAGTTTGGCGTTTTGGCCCAAATTAAAAATTTTCATTCTATGCCTTGCTGATTGCAAATGTTTGGGACTTTGGCTGTGGGATTGAGCAATAAAGGATCGACTTGGCACCGTATTTTTTTGGTATAAGAAAGCGGGAGAATTAAAACAAGAGAGACTGATAAAAAGACAGAGTTGAGTTCAAGCCAGAACCAGCGAAGAAGATGATTTTTGATTTCCTTAGATCGGGCGCAGAGAGATCTGGCAATCAACCTATCCGAGTAGAGAGTTCACGTTTTTCCAGCGTCGGTGAGCTACCATTTTGCGGACTTGCAAAGAGAAGGTGATTCGACTAGATGAACATGTTTCAAGAGCGGCCATGCGTTGGCCCTTTCCTGAGAGCGAAATAGAAACGTCCTGAACTGTCCGTCTGGAAAATCAGTGCTTGTTGGTGTACTGAATTGCCCAGCAAGATTCCAAGTTGATGGTAGCCGGTCACCTGTCCATTCCAGAAACTGACGTCGCAGTGTGATTGTCCTAGAGCCAGAAGATGTCGCCGGGCATACTCAGTTGATCCGCCTGCCGAGAGGAGTTGTCAGCTACAAACCCCAGTAACCCGAAGAGGTATGGTGAAACTATCGGCTAAATTGGGCGGACCTTTCCCTTTCAAGCTTCCATGAAAAGACTCAAGATTATGTGAAAGAGACTCGCCTCGCCTTCCAGCTCTTGTGTGCGCCTCCGAATCCAGACACCCGGCCCAGTTTGCCCTCATCATTCCTTTCAGCTAAGTTTCTTTTATTTAATTTTTTTTATTGAAAATTTTGAATAGAACTATGAATAACACCTAGCAGCGTAAATGTAATGCTCAGTCTGAACAAACTGTTTTTATTGTAATGTTGCAAATAGGTCATTTGGAAAAATTTTGAAAGAAGTAGGGATTTAATGATTATAAAGTATTAACAGGATTACTATGCATTGGAAGTTGTACTCTTTTATTATATTTGGAGTAAGGACATTTGGAAGAAGTCCAGAAATGCACTTTGTGTGCGGAGTAAAATCTTAGCATTAGAAATGTAATGTCAGCCTGCAAACTTCATTATGTTAATCTACAAATTCTGATTATACTCTTGTGACAAAATTAATTATTGAAATCTTGCAATACCTTATATGTGTGAATGTCCTTCATCTGTTAGGGGACACCAAACTTTGCATTTCAGAAATTTATGTTTAGTGTTTATGATCCAGATAATGTATTTTATCCAAGAGCCCTAGCATATTGTGCACACGAACATGGCAATCCTACAAGTGTATATATGTCTCATTTTATTATTTTTTTTATCCATAAATAAATTGCATTTAGTTCAACTTTACAGTTTCTGTCCTACTTTCATGGATATGTTATCTCACTCTATGTATCCTAATAGATGTTCCAGGTCTGGTATTATCTACTTATAAATTTTATGTCAGTGTAAGGTTTACTTGGGTTCAATAACTAGCTTTCTGAACACAACGCAGTTACGATTATTTTCCTGACTATTCTACTATACGATCAGAAATTGACTATAGATTAATCATGGATAATTAACTAAATTTAATATAGCTAATTAAAGATAAAAACTACACGACATATATTTCCGAATCGCAAAAAGAAACAATTTTAGCAAAGTAATCTGCCAGCTCATTGCCCGGGTTACCGGCATGCGCTTTCACCCAGACTAATAAGATCCTTAGCTTTGTACAAATATTCTTTGATCGACAAAACAAAACTGGATTTGATATTAGCACTTCTAAGTGCCTCAATGGAAGACTTACTATCTGTAAAAATTTTAATTTTAACATTTTTATCCAAGGCCCAGCCGGCGGCAAAATCAATTGCAGCCAACCCAGCCTGGAAAACAGAGTTAAATATTTAATTTATAACAATGTACAGGCAGGAGAGAATTATTTTCCTTTCAGAAATGCGCACCGAGAACCCAACATTGCCATCAATCTTGGATCCATCGGTTTAAACTACATAATCACAAACAAAATCTTTTGCAAGTATAACAATCTTTTCATTAGAAGGAATGCCTTTAATATCCCTATAAAAGTCCAATTTTAAAGGGTCCATCAGTTCAATATGTCTGTCTGATTTTAGTTTCCAAATGTTGAATCCAGTGACTAAAGACCAATGCCAAGAATTACATTTAATGTGCTAGTTGATGTAGTTTTATAAGATCTAGACATTTCAGAAGAAACATTCTTTTCAATTAATGTAATTTTAAAATCTGAGCATTAGTTAAGATCCCATCCCAAATAGCATTCACATTAACTTTTCTCAAAGAATCATATCGTTTGTGCAAGGCCGTTACCTTGTTTCTTAAAGACTTAAGAACAGGATTCCAGAAAGACAACTTCCTGGAAAACCTGCCCCTAGCCTTCTTTCGAAAGGATCTAAACGCACAATCGGAGACACTATTTACAAAAAATTCAAAAAACAAATCAATAGAATTAAGATCACTAACTTCATCTAATCTTTTATACAGTTCAGGTAAAAGTTTCCTAAAATTATTAAAAAATTTATTTTTATTGTATTTAGTCTTAAAATAAAAATCATTAATATTTGAAGTACCAAAATCGAGTTGCACACCGACATATTGGTGGTCACTGAGAGACTCAATATCTAAAACTTCCCATTTTTTAATATAGTTGAAAATGACCCCATTGGCAAAAGTTAAATCAGGCCTACCTCGGCCAACGGGAAGATGCATTTTATCTAAGTAATGATTCAAATTTTGTCCCTATATTAGGAGAGTAAACAAACGACCGAATAAACTAAGATTTCTTGACATTCGCGTTACAAGTTGGATAAAACATTTTAAATCATATCATTTATTCACCTGTGCCTTGCCACTGGCGTCCAAGGAAAATGTGTCAATCATTCTTTTATTATTATTGCGCTCATTTACATGCCCGTTGCCACTGCGTCCATCGAAAACACATAATGTTCTTATTTCTGTACAATTTATAAGGATTATAATTTATTTATTTATTTATTCAAAGAAAGCACTCTACAGAGATGAGATGACTCCATTTACAGAGTGCATGATCAAAAACATACAAAAAAAAACAAGCCACAAAGTGATTTAAAACACAAAGAAAAAAAGTAACTGCAGAGAATACAACAGTTCAAAGCTCAAATTCTCATCAATTATAAAAATGTAAACACATAAACGTTTTAAAATGAAAACACGCAATTACAAAAGCACTAAAAATACACTGTTGCACACCGTCACATTAAAATTATAAAAAAAATCACATAATTTTTTTAAAAAAATTTAGAACACCAAATCAATTGATATAATTGAAATGAATTTTAGCAAATTGTGGAAATTATTGAAAAATCTCCATTTTTAACACTTATTATTATTTTTTTATCTTAAGATGATGTAGAAGAGCATTTTCTTTCTATAATATTTTTGAAGCTATCGTCTTTCCCAGCGTCTACTAAATCGCTTCATAAATTACTTTTAAATGGCTACTAAAAGCACTTTATAATATAAAGGCCCTAAATCAGAATTTTCTGCGTTTTAATTAAGTATTTATGACTCATTGAAGATTAAGTAAATATTTTTTCTAAATGATTAAGTCATTTCATTACCTTTCAGTTGTACTTAAATTTCTAATTGGGACAAAATCATTTTGGATTGTATTGACATTCTTTTTAATCGTATTGCTTTAATTTTGTTCTCTTCTTACTTGAAAGTCATAATAGATTATTGAAACAAAAAGTAAGCGAAAGATTCTATTTTAATCCTTAATAGGCAAGAGGGATTTCGCGAGGATAAAAATATTTCTTGTTCTTACTACTTTTATTTCTTAGTTTCAAAATTTTCGCTTGTTTTATTGCAATGTCAGAAAAGTCCTTAAACGTATGATTTCATTTACATTTTGTTTGGCAACACAGTAGATTTCTAGGAAAAATGTAGAAGAATATTCTTAATTCTTTTCAACAATTTATTCTTTATTCATCATTTGGTAACATCAATTAATATTATTAATGAGAGCAGTTAAGAAAAATAGAGTTTTATTTTTAAATATTTATTTTAAATTAAAAAAACAGATTTTCGGCTTCAATAACTAATGGAGATTTAAAAGAATTCGTTATAAATTTAAACGATTGCAAATAAAATATTTTTGGATATTTTGTGTCATATTTTTTTAAAATTATATATGACACTTTTTTGATATACATAATAATAATTTCCGTACTTCAACTTCACAAACGCAACGACCCTTTTTCCCATTTTAAGGCATTGCGTTTGAAATTTTGCATCCATTTTACGGTATCGTTCTTTTATTAATAAAATCGTCTGCGTTTTTATGTTTATAACTTTGATATTTATTAGTTAGACTGATATGAAATTAATTCTTTAAAATATTATAAAATAACAATATATTTCATGGCAATGGAAAAATTAAGAAACCAAAACCCTTCTTTTTTTATGGTGACTTCCATCCTCACAACACGAGTTGGCCATGTTAGAGGTATAACCTTTAGCATAACAAGAAAAAATTCACTAAAAATAATTCAATTTGAAATTATTTATTATAACATTAGTAAAACTGTCTCCAACCTGTCATATTAATACATTTAAACCAGCATAGCTGAAGAAAATTTAATTTTAAACAAGATCAACACCAGAGGGTCCAAAAAACAAATGTAAAAATAAATACGGTAGTACTCCAGCATCAATTTTTCGCTGCAGTTGGCACATCAGCCAATAAATTAAGTTAACAGTAAGAGCTCTTATATTTTTTAGACTTCTATTGGCTTTGTTAAATTGTTAGATAAATTGTTCTACTTCTTCCAAAAGCATTATTTACAAATATCGGTGGATACTTACAATAGTTTCTGTGAAATAATTGGGAAGAATTTCATTAAAATTCACCTTCCTTACTTCACAAGAATGTATTTTTTACATATAATAATAAAATGATATGTTTCATATTTCAATAATATATTTCCAATAAAATATCCTGCTAATATTTCTCTCTGTATTATTTAGCCATTACATTTTCCATGTAATATTTCCATTGGGTAAAATAAAGTTTTATGAGATTTAAAAATTCGGACAAATACTATTGCCTACATTTTTTTTTTCTCTTTTCGTAAGTGGTAATCTTTATTTCTTTGTTGATCTGAGAAGTAAGTGAAAGATTTGATTTTCGCTTGCTGTAAATAAGCGAAGCAATTTATTTTCCAGATGCATTTTAAAGGATTTCTCTTTCGGAACGAAATATATCTTTTGGATACAATCAATTCTTCTTCTGCTATCGACTGTTTTATTTGTTTGTATTGTGCCTTACTATAATGCTTTGTTTCTATTGATGTATTTTATCTTATTTATTAACCGCTTTTGGTTACCAGCTTGTTAGCTGGAAATTTTAACTAATATTCATTTCAATTTAATCTCGTGCGCATACTTTTATATTCATCATTCCTTCAACAAAGTACACTCCTGCTCGAAAAATAAGCAACAAACACGAAAAGGCGCGGTACCCAAGCAAAACGGTGAATTAAAACACACAATTTACATATGAGGTAGAGGTTGCATCGCCGAATGCAAATATGCAATCAAAATTAGCATAAAACGGAATCCCGCGGTCACACCGCAACGCCTTGAAAAGGGGCGTGCCGGACCTATGCTTCAGTTCGCAAGCAACGATAATACCGCAGAATCCCAGATAGCGAAAGCGGAAAGCATGAGTAGAAGAAACCATTTGCAAGATGAGATGCGTTGGAGGGCTGTCGGTATGTTACAGGCTGGTGCAAGACAGTCTGCTGTTTCCAGAGAACTGAATGTGCATCTTAGTGTCATCCATAGGCTGTGGAACCGTTACCAAAGGGATCAAAACGCCAGTAGAAGACGTGGGTCTGGACGCCGGAGCTGCCTGTTGCAATGTGCCAGACGCCTGAGGACACTAACAGTTTCGTAAGCTCTCTGTTGCTACAGGAAGGCCCATATCCCGCCAAACTGTGTCGCGCAAAATGCATGAAGGAGGACTGTGCGCATGACGACCTGTTTTTTGAGTTCCTTTGTCCCTAGCGCACGACAGAGCGCGGTTGCATTGGGCCCGTGAACATCGCAGTTGGACAACAAAGCAGTGGGGCCACGCACTCTTTACAAATGAGTCTCGATTTAACATCCAGAACGATTCCCAAAGGGCAATGATATGGAGAGAGCCAGGGACACGTTACCGGGCGCCAAACATCATTGAAAAAGACCATTACAGAGGTGGTGGGTTACGTGTCTGGGCAGGTATAGCAACGAACAGCCGAACCGACCTCTACGTGTTTGCTGGGTGTTGCGTCACAGCTGTCCGATATTGCGACGAAATCCTACGCCCTCTTGTGCTGCCTTTTATCTATGCAATGGGTACCGACGCGATATTTATGGACGATAACGCCCGCCAGCATACAGCACGATTGGTGCGGAGTTATCTGGAGAGTGAAACCATTCCACAGATGGCGTGGCCTGCTAGATCACCGGACTTGAATCCCATAGAGCATGTGCGGGACATTTTGGGGAGACGGATTGTGTACTGCTAGGCACCCTCTACGAGCTCCAACAAACCTTATACAGAAATGGGCATTATTGCAATAACAAGCGATCAACGACACTATTGCCAGCATACCTCGCCGATGTCAAGCATGCATTTCAACTAGAGGATATCATACCCATTATTAGCATGTGGTTCCCATTGCACATTCTGCCAACCAATTTGGATGGTCGTAATTGTTTGTGTTATTGTGTTATTGTTTGTCTTTGCTTTATTAATGGAAATGTGGTCTAGTAATGCCACACCTACCACGTATAGAACTTTCACGCATATCCATTAAATAGTTTTTGTTTTATTCCGAGATTTGCCTTTGTTGCTTATTTTTTGAGCAGGAGTGTATAATTGAACTTCAAGCTGTGATGGACAATTAATACATGTTATAGTAGCCTTGCACGTATTTGTTAATTATGCATGAACATGCCTAATGGCTTCTTGGCAACGACCTAACTGTCCGCGTTGTTTAACCTCTAAGTGCACTTTGTCAGCATCAACATCTCTTTCTTATTCCTCATGCAAAATATTTAGTTGGTTCCAGAATTAAACTGGTACGGTTTATTTTTCATCAAACTACAGGGTGGTTATAAAAAAACTTTGCCGATATATGACCTCCTAAAAGCATACCGTTCGAGGGAACGGAATAAAATTTTGTATGCAGGTATTATACGGTATGCGCTCAAGAATGATGTGCAAAACAACAGTCCAGCTCTCCAGTCCATACAAAAAGTGGGAAAAGTAGAGTTTTACTACTACTTCTTCTCTGTTTTTTATTGGTTGTTTTTACTTGTTTTTTATCTCTACCTAGTTCCTCCATTTTTCGCACTAAAAATACCATTTCAATTCCATTTTAAGTTTTTCAATGTGAGAATCACGTTTCCGTGAAAAAAAAAGTGAATGTTGTTATTTGAAAATTTCGAAATGTTTTCACCATAACCGTAACTGTGAGAGATGGACTATTGTTTTGCACATCATTTTTGAGCGCATAACGTATAATACCTGTATTCAAAATTCTGTTCCCTCGAACAGTATGCTCTCTAGGGTGTCATATATCGGCAGACTTTTTTATAATCCCCTTGTTCATGTTTCGCCGGTTTTAAACAAGCTGATAAAAAGAATAAAAAAATAATAGCCATAATCTTTCATTAGATCAGATAGATTTCCTAATTTGCTTAAATCTCACAGAATTCGATTGTGAAAAAAGAAAGTAAAATTCACTATAATTTTACCAAAGAATGTGAAAAAATATGCACAATCTACATTCCTTAGTTTTAAACACTGGAACGAAATCTTTAATTAAAAATTTTTATTAATAATGCAATTGGTTTAAATTCCATCGCAGCAATGAAAATTATTGTTACAATTTATGCAAAAAAATATTTTTTTAAATTGTTAAAATTAGAAAGGGGGGAATTACTGAAATTGCTGGCATTATTATTATTATTATTGGCATTACTGAAAATATATGCATTTTAAGGTGGTGTAAAAAGGATTTTTGAATTATAATATGTTCGATACTTATCGTTCAGAAACGTCAAAATCTCAACTAAATCGCATAAAGGTGCCCATTCCTACTTCTTTAAAGTATGCTTTTCCCAAATTTTATCATTCTTAACTAAATGGTCTCCCTTGTATAAAGCCAACAGGCAAACACATAGGCGGAGTTGGGGTAGATTGATATGCGGGAACATTGATACAGTCCATAAATTTTGATGATTGGAATGGCTCAAGATGTTCATATCTCCTCATGTATATGCCACTGTAACCCTTCTCACAGGGTTTATTTTTCGGTCATGTTTAGTCAAAAGTTAATTTACAAATGAATCAAACCGCTAACCTTCTCTTCTAAGTGAATTTTTCTCTAAGTATTTCGTGTGATTTCTTTAACTAGGTCCGTTTAACCTACCATGGAGTCTACTCCAAAGGTAGGAAAAAACATTTATTTTTCTGAACTATATTAAGCTTTGAGGTTGTTTAGCGTTGTTTATGCGTGACCGCTTGTTTTAAGTAAAAAAGGCTCTTGGAACAGATTGATAGAATTGACTCCGGGGCACATTGATACTTCGTCGTATCAATGAGCCTTAACAGCAACTACTTTGCGAAATCCTTTTCAGAAATGGTAAAAAACGTAAAAATGAACTACATAAGAGAAGCACGGGTTGAAGTATTTGTTTAAATTATGAAAGCAGTTTGAATTTCATTCAAAAATGAAAAGTATTATTGTAAATTAAGTTTAAGTTTAATTTAAGTATTTTTTTACGAATTTATTAAAATTAGAGAGACAAATTGTACGGAAACTTAAAATATATGATCGAAAAGATAATTCTTTTCATTTTCAGATGGTGTGAAATTTTATTTTTGTCCTATATTATTTACATGAGTCATCAAGGAAGAACGCGAAAATTTCCCTTAATTTTTAATTAATTAAAAGTTCCAAAAACGGCTTCTAGGAACTCATTCTCACCCTTCAAATTATTTTTACACATACATGCACACATTCTCCGCAGAGATAAATTATGTTTTTGAGACATTACTGTTTCGTTTTTCCAGTCTCATTAAAAATGTTAAATTTTGATTAAAATAAAAGTTTAACTTTGTTAAACTTTTAAACATTTGTTTGGAATACAAAGTTTAGTGATAAAACAAATTATGTTTCGATCCCATATCTATTAATCATAATTATTTTCGATATTTCCCTGTGTATCAATTTACCCCTAATATGGAGATTGATAAAAATCCATTTTTAGGAAAAAAGTGTAATAAGTATTTTATTATGTCATTTATGACCAAAACTCGACTGAAATCCTATATTAGATTAACTAATGTTTAAATATAGTGTATTAGTTCTATGTATCACCGTTGGTAAAATCATTTTTTAACTCTCCAAAAAAGGTGTATCAATGTCCCCGCATTCCTCCTACACAATCACTTTAATTATTAGTAGATTCAGTTGCCTTATATTTCAAAATTTTTCTTTCGTGGTCTATTCACTATATTTGTTCTATTATTCTCAACTGATTCATTTCTTTATTTTGTGTAAAGTATATTTTTACATATGTCTTTCTTTTGATTGTGTTTATTTTTTACTTACCGTTTTATTCGTGTCTACAATTTTTCATTGCTTTTCCGTTTAGGTTGTTGTCTATTATTTTATTTGTTTCTCTCCGTAGTCCTTCCGTCGTCCACTTTTGTTAAATATCAGTACATATTTGTTAACTATAAATTTTTTAAATGTGTTGTATAGTAGGGAAAAATATTTGCATCAATTAGTCAACAAAAATCAATACAATGAAAATAGAATTTAGAGGAGGAAAAAATATTCAATTCAGATATAAATTATTATCATTGAAAACAGTCTCGATTTTAGGAAATGAAAAATTATAATAATTGCATTCTCATATTGCAAAATATTTCAAAGTGTTCGGAGAAGTGAATGATTTAGTATTCGTTTTCAATGTGATACTAGCATACAGGAATGCTATACCTTTAAAATTTCTAAGCCATCAGCCATTTTATCATCAGATTAATTCTATATTGCATTAATTTTGAAATTATTATGCTCATTAAACTACTGGTTAACTTGTTCATAGAGTATTTTCATTTTATTTTGTATTTTCTTTCTACTCTCCATGTACTTTTAAGCTTATGTATGCACTAAAATCTTAATATAAATAAAAGTCATTGTGGCTATGTTCCACATCTCCTCCTAATCCAATGGACTGTTTTCAACCAAATTTTGCACACTTATTTTTCAAGACAAGGGGAAGACACTTATGAATTTTTCAGAGTCCAAAAGTTAATTAAACAGTCGGTTAATTAGAAATTAACTGAAACCGTTTTTCCGCTGTAAGTTCGGAGCAAATAATCTCCCAAACAATATCTTTATACCATCTTAAAGTTCAAAATTGTTCTTTTTCAATGATGCTAATTTTATGTCTGTGACATTTTCCTTCAATTTTTATTATTTTTTTAATGTTTAATAATTGTTAATTACGTGCAAACGATTTTGAAGTAACTCAAATGTATAGCTACTCCGTTGCTAGGCAACGGTTAGACTTTGAACTAATTTACCTTTATTTTTTATAAATATATTTTATATAAGAAGAGAGTCAACCTTCAACTTTTAAAAGCCCCAAATCTCATTAAAATTTCAGTTAATTGAAAATTAAGCAAGATTTGGTATTTTCCGTGATATTTTTCGAAAATATGTATTATGTCACAAAAACTATTTTTACACATAGTAAAAGTTTAAAAAATTAGCTATTTTTTCAAAAATTAATTTGTGTATAAAATTTACAATTTATAACACTTTTTTTTTATTAGTGAAGTACAAGAATACATAATTGACTGTTGCTAGATCACATTAGAAGAATTTTGGATGAAGACGAATTTTATTATTTTTTATTCAGATTTATTCTAACGCCTTTTCTCAATGAAAAATTTACTATAGAATTGTCCCAAAACATCCGTTAAAATCTTTCTTATACTGCAAGATTTTTGAACAAAATTTGAAGTACTTATGCAATAAATACTAATAACTTATGGAGAAAAGTAGCTATCGGCGGTTTTTAAAAATCGTCTAGTTCAACTGATATTCTTATTTCAATTAAAAAAATTTCAGGCGATAAAATAATTTTGGCATTGTAATTTTCTACACAAAAGTATTTTTTACTTCAAAAATATTAGAGATGAAAGTATTTTAATCCTGAGCAACGCCGGGCATAACAGCTAGTCTTTAATAAAACTGCCGCAAATGATTCAATTTCACACGTCTCTTTCATTTTTTAAAAAAATGCTGTAATATTCTATTGTTTGTTCTAATGTTTCAAAGATTAAATTCTTGTTACTGAAACCATAAATTTAAAGAAATGTCTCTATGTCTTCCGAACTGTCAAAAGAAACCTATCCAAATATTCCAAGATATTAAATATTAGATTCCCTATCGCTGTAATGTGGAATACTTATTCTGATTTTTCACCTTCATTTGAATTAAAATAAACTAAAATATATACTGGTGCATGCTAACCAAGCCAGAAAAATAAAATACAGTAAAGATCGTAGTTCAAATTAAGGTACGTTTTCGCTGTTAGTTGAATAAAAAGGATGAAAAGTTTCAAAGTTAAGGCCACAAGAAAAGTTCTGAATACTTGTTTTAAAATATAACTTTTGCTTCTCCTGCATATACAAAAGAGGTAAAGGAATAAAACGGCGAAGAAATATTTGGAACTAAACCCAATTCAACAATGCATTTTATTTCTGCAACTTTTTGTGTATTCGCAGATTTTATCGTTTGGCATTTCTTTCGTAGCAAAATGGAAGGAATTCGACAGATGAAACTTTTGATTCTGAAACAGGAAACTTCGTTTTTTCTTATTGGTTACTTTTACTTTTTTTATGGAACGCCAGGTTGAAGTTATTTTATGCTTTTAGAAATTCTGCTGCATAAGCGGTTAGCAATTTTGTAACAAAAATCTGTTGAATTGGTAATTCTGAATTTCAGCTGTTCGCCTTTTTTTAGGATAAAATAAATTTTAATATATTAAATTAATTTTTAAGCAACTCACAAATTAAGTTTTTTTTTTGAAAAATGCTGACTAAAACAAATTAGGACAAAAAATGGACATTTCGGAATATGTGACCTTAAGACGTAGAAATAACTAAGATAATTGAGATGATATACGTATTTTGTACATTATTTTAGGACCGAATGGAATATTGCAATATTTTATTTATATTTGGACTACTGCTTTGAAAACTGTGACCGTAATTTTATTACATTTCTCTTATTTTTTTTAGTCCGCTATGATCACCTTAATGGTTTATTATTTGATGATTTCTTTGAGAGAAATATTTAAAAAATTAAATCATTATGAAGCTACAATAATCCATGAATAGTGAAAGGTAATAAAAATTAATAATTTCCGTTTCCTTTAATTGTACTTCGTTATGGTATAATTTTGAATTTTAGTTTACATTATACTCCGCAATAATTTATACTCCATAACAACCATCAAAATGTGGTGATTTTGATGAAGGAATTTTCAGGAATATTTCCAGTATTTTATTAAATAATGCTATTAAATACATTTTTTTAAAAAAAAGTAGCCAAAATTACTTTTTGCATTCCTGAAAGCATCATTTTTCAGGAGAGAAAAGAATAAAACTATTCAACTATCTCTTTCCAATATATCTCCGATACCATTTCTACCAATTAATACGGAATCATTGGTTGGAAATTTAATTCTGCTGAATTACAATATACTTAAGTATTAGAAAATGCCCTGAATTAATCACCTTAAATTTTTTCAATGTAATTTTATTTATATAATTAAATCAATCAATTTATTATTATTTATCATTAATCTAAACTTGACTTCCTTACAAGACTAATCTAAGCTAGATTTCGCAAAAATATCTCAGTTCTTAAATTTGACGTCGGAGAAACTCCAAGATAAACAACTATACACAAATATTAAAATCAGAGGAAATTAATGATAAAATTCTCCCATTCAAAAAAATTAAGTCTACTGATTTTAGTTTAAATTTAGAATTAACGTCTAGCGCAATTTACTCAACACTTAGCAACGAATAATTTAATTCATATTTCCTTTAAACATATTTTTAGTAAAAAGTAGAATGTTATCTTCTCGACAATGTCGCGTACTTCCTCAAATATGGTACGTTTTGTGTTTCACTAGAGAATAAAGAGTACATTTTAGGACAGTACAGAGTTTCACAGAATCACTGTAAAAATTGCATATTAAAATTCATCATTCTAGTGTCTTGCATTTTTATTTCTTTCATGTACATACACACGAATTGACAAACCAACAGCCAGTTTACTTTTTGATAGATTTGGCCCGGAATATGATAGAGAAATTTGAAGTGGAAAATAGCCATATATCAAACTAGCAGTACGCGCACGGCGTTGACCGTGTAATTAGGACAAAATGGGAGGAAAATGCCCACAATGACTCAAAAAAGTTTTGAAAACAAAATCAAAACAAAAGATACACATTATTAATTTTACCGCTTATTTTTCCTCTCGACAATGACGCGAATGTAATGACGTAACCCGAGGGATTCGGGTTGTATAAATGCAGGCTGGGGATGAAATCATATTACGTTACCTCTTGCGAGGAAGCAACAATGCATTCAAGGATCGTCCGGAGAAACTCTCGCTGTCAAATTTCGCTCTCAAAAAAACCGTTTGGACTGATCAGGGAAAAATTAATTTAAAAAAAATGGAATAAGATGTTTTAACCATTCTTATTTTAAATCCGACAGAAACGTTCCAGTTATAAGCTGAAAGAAATGAAAATTATGGAGTTGTTAGAACGTCAGATGCGAGAATTTCAAGAAATCCTTATCAAAAATTACCGTAAAACTGACTATTACTTAAAAATTTCTCAAAATTCAGTTAATTATGTTGAAAATTCAAAACAAACTTCATTAGAACGAAAATTGTTTGTTCCATCCGATGTTGCATTGATTGTTTTTCATCGATCATTAGAAAAGATACTACAGCCGTAAACGCGCCAAAAATGATCCAAAACAACACAAATCATTAAATAAAAATTTTCCTAGATTGAATTTTAAAATTCTGGCTTCTAGATGCATTGCATCACCAATACGTCTACCTGTGTGCCATATTTCATGGCTGTAAGTGCGATAGATTTGTCTTGACATCGCACACACACACATGCAAGCATTGCCTTTTATAAGTATAGATTTCGGGCAACTAGATTGATGCAGTTTTCGGTTAATGATTTACGGTGCCCACAGAAGGAGAGACAGACAGACAGCGATCTGATAGATTTTGTCCGCAATCTAAACAAGATCTGAAAACTAAATGCTAAATTTCATTCATCTAGTTCTTTCAGTATTTAAGTTATCGTGTTCTTAGACGGACAGACCAGCGAACATACATAATTCGAAAAACCGGATTTTCCGGTTTCGGGGAAGTCCAAACAGTGGCAGTTCATCTTATACGAAAAACAAGGAGAAATATGGAACGTTGCTCGGGCATTATTTTGAAAATTTTGTTGAAAATTAACAAAGAATGAATTAAACAGGCTTTTGTAAATCGCATTTTTGTTTGAAATGAAACTTCTTTAGCTACTTGGGTATTTATTAAGGTTGTTTGTCACTTCTTTTTAAGAAATTCCTTGGAATATGGCCAAAACTAGAAATCTTTTGTGTATCTAAACAAGCAGAAATGACCCATTTTTATCTACTTCAGAATGGATAAGCTCATAATATTTTAAAACTCAATAGAATATTTGAAGTTATCAGAAATAACCTGATGTTTCTATCTCACTAAAATTTCAGGAAAATATCTTAAGAAATTGAAAATGTTCCTTTTAAAATATTATTGTGTCATAAAAAAACCTAAAAGCAGTTATTAAATTTAACCATAGCATAAATGAGAATTAACTATAATTGGATGAATAATTAAATGGATCCATAATTATTTCTGCCGATTAACAAAACATTTATACGGCAAATATACATTGCTAGGAAACACTTAACATTTAAATTCATTCAATTAACTATCGTCTTATTAAAAACTTAAGGTTACATAATACTTGAAACATCCTTATGGAAAAATATCAGAACTTTTACTTCTCTTGAACATCGATTTTTAAACTATTCAATATACGCAATTAAAATTCTAATAATAGTCAATCCTCGATGTTTTTTAGCATATCAGAAAAACAAGTCATTATTTTTATCAGAGTTTTAAAATTTATTCTTTCAAAATTTATTTTCACAAATATCCAAGCAGAAAAAATGCTTTATGATCCTGATTAATTAGTTTGAATACCTAATAGGATTACACTAATCTACTCATTAATATCGGAAGACATTATTTCTCCTTTTAGATTAGAGACCATTTTTAGAAGGTTACGTCCAAAAATAAAGTGTATTTTTTCCCATGGTGAAATTCTAAAAAGATAATTTAAAAAACTCTATTGCATCAACAAGAAATTTGAAACATCATAAATATCATCTTTCATCATAAAATAATGTAAAATTATTTAAATGTTGTTTTCATTTGTTAGAAGGTGAAACTAATATTGTTATAAAAACATGGAATAAAATGTAAGATAAAAAATAAATTCTAAATATATGTATTTATCTGATTCTGGTCGTTTGATTTTTAATCTAAAGTAAACCCTTAGCATTATTAATAAAAATTTCTTTTCTCGAACAGATGGTTTTGGGGGTAAGTAACATTAGGTGTTATTCAAAAATAACAAAACTTATCATGGGATGTGGGTGAACATAATGTTTTGAAATCAATGGTCTAGCTAAAAGTTTAGAAAATTATATTTAAAAAACGTACGTGAAATGGATAGCAATAGGAAGCTTGCGATTTCATTCATTTATATTTTTCTTAGGCAATCTCTAAGAAAGTGAATATGGAATTAATTCGACGTTCTGGGATCATTCTTTTTACTTTCAATATATCTAATAAGTCCTTGTATAAATCGACATTTACTGAAGTTGTCGAAGATTTCGTAAGAAAATATTGAAACATATGTAAAAAAATTGTGACAATCACATTTTGTCTCGCCCTCCTGCCGATGGATGGAGCTGCAAGGACCTTTCTCAATCAGAAGAAGTATAGACAGAATCACTTGGCTGTTCATGCGGGAACGATTGCTTGCCCTCTCACGGGGACGGACAAATCTCGCCATGGTTAGCGAGTTTTATAATGTAATGTAATCTTAGTTAATCCAGAATAAGTCTAGGTGGAAGATGTGAGAACAATAAATTTAATTCAATTTGAACTATGGCCCAGCTTTATTTTAACCGTAATTTTCACTTCCTTTGAGCTAGCCGGAAACAGCGGTTAAAACATTAAATAATAAGTTAAATGAAAACACTAGTGTCCTAGCAAAATAAACGAAAATCACAAAACTCACGAGTAAGAAAAAGATATTAAATGAATTTTACAATAATATTAAACTGATGAGTTTCACGGTAAACAAATGGCTGAATTAAATTTTAAAAATTAGAATTAATTCCTTTCTTATTTCTTACAGAACACGGGAGTATGAGATGTTTCAGATACGATTTATTAATAAAATTATATTCTTTTATCGATTTTAAACATATTCCCGGTTTTTTCCCAAGTTCTTTCAGTAAAATTGCTAGAGTCTGTGCATTTATTTTAACAAATAATTTATGTTTGTGTAAACAAATAAACATTCTTTTTTAGCTAGTATATTAGCCTCTTTTTACAGTACATTAAGTGATGTGAGCTTCAAAACACCCAAAGGAATTTCAAAAGAATTTTTATCCATTTTCTCCCAAAACCACTAAGAATAGGAAAGAAATGCATTTGAATCAGATGCAAATTGCTGCAATCTTCGCAGTTTCAAAAATTTGAACCATTTTTATTTAATATTATTATGAAATAATGTGATTTCAAACTTCGACTACAAGTAATACTTTATCATATAAGTACCAATTTCGAATATTCTAGAACATTTCTTCCTCTGATGCAAACAACTGGATGACATAATTTAGCTTAACCAGATTTCTCATCCATTTTCATTCCAAGTGTGTTATTTTCTTCCGTATTTTCGCCTGGCATTTTGGACGTTCTCTCCAAGTAAGATTTAAAATGTTTAGGTCGAAATAAATATAAGTCAGTGAGTAAATAGAATTTCAAAAACGGATCAGTTTCCAGAATATTATGGGATAAAAATAGGAGTATTGAATTTCGTTTTTTTACTTCTATGTCTTTCCTTCCTGCTTTAAAAAAAAATATCTCCGAATTTTTTCTTTATTTTGGCGTCCTTCATTTAACATTGAGCATGTTCATTTCGTGTACATGTTTTTAAAAAGTAATGTTAACACACTTTAAACCGTGTTAGGAAAATAGAAAATCTTATGAAAAAACCTTATCTCTTAAAAAAAAATTATGAAAAAATCTGTAGTTCTGAGCTATTATTTTTAAAATCACTTTCGGGATTCTTCTGGAAAGAAGAGTTTCTTCTTAATAAAAATATAATTTTTTTAGTGTTCTTACTTTTTCTAAATTTGTTTAAAAAAGTATTTAGAAAGTAAAATGTGCCAATGATTGTTTTTATGAAGGTTTTTGGACTTGAGTCAAGCCTAGTATTAAAAAAATACTATTTCTGATCTTGAAAGCACAGCTTTTAAAATTTAATATTTTTGCCCATTAAATAGAATTTCGCAACATCTTACAATACTGTTTCTTTCTATCTCAGTAAATACAAGGGGAAGAGAAAAAATATGTAAAGAAAAACTTAATATCTTTAAAAAATGTACAAACATACAGTTTGGAAAAAGAATAATTTCCTTTAATATTTTTTAGCATTTCAGAATAGCATGTTTTTTAGCATTTTATTTTTCAGTTTTAGATATTTTTTTGTTTGCAAATCTAATAAAAACTTTTGCAAATATATTGGTTTTATTTATATAAAAATATATGGCAAACTGTTTTATAAAATAAAAGAAAAATCAGATACGATTTCTTTAAATACTTGGAATTTTATTTTATCATCAGAACAGATGTTACAGTTCGTTCCTTCAATTGTTTCTTCTTCTTTCTTCGCTCTTTTTAAAGTTATTCAGCAAGTTCGAAATTGCATTGCTGTTTGGGGCCTCTGTACTGATTTTTATTGAATAAAAAATTATCACAATTAAAAATCGAATTCTATATTAATACTGCGTTTAAAAACTGCAAAACTGTATTAAACAATAGATTGTTCGAAAAATGGGGATCGATTTTTCACTCTAGTTTTGTAGAATTTTGTCTATATTTTTATCACCTCTAGTAGGAGGAAAACGGTCCTAACTTTGCAGCATAATGTAGAACAATAAGACTTTATATAAAAATATCTCACTTTATCAACTTATTTATATAAAAATATCAAACTTATGATTTATCGACGTCACTATTGATTTTATTCTAATAAATACTGTAATGTCCCCCCCCCCAAAAAAAAATATTGCCGATATTTCACCCTAATTTTTGAATCTATGTAGCATTTTGCAGGAGAAAAAACTTTCCCAATCGTACAGCGTGAAACAACATGCTTTTAAATATAAAATGTCATGATTAGTGACGTATGTGATGCGACTGAAACGTGTTGAGATTTGATTCTATCATAATAAAACTTTAAAAGAACCCACTATATCTGGCTTATATCGTATGTGTATCAAATGTACCGAAGTAGATTCCGTTTTAATTAACTTTTGGCGTTAGAAGACAAGATAGTTTATTACCTAAAGGGGACTTGGAAATATGCTCCGATTTGTGTGCATTTAACCGTCCTCTAGGCACGGGGATATTGCTGATCACTTGGGTGTATTTTGCTTTATATTCCAAGTAATTATTACTATGATAGTCAAACAAAGAATTTGCTTACAACTCGAAAAATATCGAATGAAATGGATTTTTATAATTTAATTGGGGATTCAGTGACTTGGAAATCCTGAAGATAATAGATTCAGAAATGGAAGGGATATTTTTAATGAAAATAATTACGCCTTACGGTGAGTCATTTTGAAAGCTTTGAAATTTATAGTAATTATTTAACTAATATATTATTTCTAAGTATATGCTAAGAATTACGCTGACTTTTGTTTTGAATGCGACAGGTGAAACTATCGTTCGCAGTTAGTGTTGAAAAGGAGCATATATCGTTCGCTTAGAAAATTCGCATTTTGCCGTATTTCTTTTAAAGATAAAACTCGATCCACTCTTAACTTGTAGTATGATTCTTTCAAGTCGATCGTAATATGAATCCTTTCCTCCTAAACCCTCCTCTGTTAACCCCTTTCGGCCCTGAATTATGCACAGGACAGATAAATATCAGCGAGTGGTTAAATATGCTATATTATATATAAGTAACTTAAATATGAAATATTATTTTTTGTGAATTAGCAAACTAATTAAAAAAATGTTCTAGTAATAGGACACCAAGCTTCAATTAAGTAAGAAGAAATATTTTTATTTTAAGTTCAATTTACAATTATTTTATATGCAATGATTTGAAACAATTTCTTTCAGCATAGAAATATAAATATGTTTCGCATTTCTCACAAAAAAGATGTAGTTTTGAAAGTGCAACCTTCCAATTTGCATATTTGTTGAACTTCTATTTTGAACTTTTTATGATCATGTGGTTTATCCCATCAAATCTCACGTCATTGGTAGGTCTGGCAGATGGATTTATCTTTTTCTTTGGAGGTAGTGCAGCAGGAATATTACCTGATAGACGTCTGGATTTGGTAGGGGCTGCTGACTGATTTGAAAATGAGAGAACTTCTACTATTCGAAATGTGAAGTCCAATAAATCTATTGAATTTTTCTGATGAATTCCAGAACAATTTGTATCTCTTTTGTACCGTGACCAAGAATTTATTATAGCCGTATTGAAATAATGAAAAATAATGCGGAGGGTCCATTTTTTGCTCCTCATAGCTGTTCGGTACAAAGGCATTGGTAAATTATGATTGGCCACCCCCGACCCCCCATTCTTTTATTGTAAAACTTTACAATTTCAGGTCTGGAAACTTTAATAAAATTGGCCTCTTTTTCGCACATTGTTTTAACTGCGTCCACGTGATTGCTGTACCATTTCACTACAGTGATTTTGCTAGTTTCTCTAACACATTTTTCTGAACTACCTCGTACATCCATTTTCAACTTTGCATACATTTTTACGGTTAATAATTGAATAACAACTGTAAAATGTCCAAAATACACATCAAACACAACGTTCTTTTAGAGGAAATATCGTTAACTGTAAAAAAGCAAAATTTTTGTACTATAGACACTTGGTGTTCTAATAATAGAACAAGTATAAAAATTCACGTTGCTTGCTCTAAGGCCTAATGTCTTATTAGTAGAAGAAATGGTTGACATTCATTTGTAGTGCAATTTCTTATTATTTTTAATTTAAAACACTGAATTAGACAAAAATAGTATGTTTTATATTATGGAATTTTTAAAAAAGCAGAGGATTAAATATAATAATGTTTTTGAGGATTTAAAAAAAGATGCACTTTTGTTTTGACTGCAGTTGGTCAGAAGCGTCCATTATTTTTTCCGTTACGACTGTTCTGGAAACTAATGAGCAGAAATGAAAACATCTTACTATTCTTGAATGCATAATTAGTAAGACCCAGGGTTTTGAAGTTGAAATTCTTAAAATTGTGGAATCTAGAGTAAAATAAAGATGTGTCCTAATACTAGGACGCCAGAGCCAAAGGGATTAAAATCGACAGTCGTATCATACGTACATTTTATCACATGAGAAACGTAATAAATTATAAGTTAATGATATTAAATTATAATGTAATGATATTACTGCATGATTGCATAAAAATAAATAATATTGTTGCATATAATATTCCAAAAAATAGCAATATAAATTATAACTCATCATTTCATAATATACGAGAGAGGGCAAACTATACAATACTCGACTTGGAAGAGGTCTTTATTAGGGTGGAAAGTTGACACACAATAGAAAATCACTCAAAGCTCTGTTGATAGTGGTATTTGATCAGACTAAATCGAGAAGTTCTGATTAAACTCTGAGAAGGAAGCATCACTGCTACGAAAATTCCTAAAATTCGTTGATCTGTTGGAGCTAAACTATTCGACATAGAGCTTGAAATATTTTATTAAAATATTCATTGTTTATCGGAGTACAATATATCTTTCAAGAAAAATCATAATTTTAATACTTTTCTTACAAATGATATTTTTGTAAAAATGTTATACCATCCGATTTTATCCCATTAGTGTGGTAAAACCGAGTATACAAGTTAACTTTATCGAAAATTAAGAGAGCTCGATTTTCAGAGGAAATATAGCAGGCATTTTTATTTTATATGACAATTTAAGAATATTAGTTACAAAATTGACATGTAAAGCAGTTTTCTCTTTCTCCGCACCACTGTAGCTTACCTGGGGCCATCAGACAGTTTCTACAATAGATTAACCCATCTCATTTAATTAAATTTGAAAATACATCATTGAAATACAAACAATCAACGTCCGATGTGTCTTTATCGTCTTCATCGGAGGACTCATCAATACTCACTGTCCCGGTCTCACGCCACTTGAAGTACCCGGTTTTACCCCGAGTGCAGAGGCTATAAATAATAAAATAGAACCCCGCAACTATAGGACTAAACCCTTACTGTTTGGTCTGGTGCAAATCTTTAGTAAACGTAAAATAAGCTGGACTAAATAGAGTTTTTACTACTGTAATGATTATTAAGTAAAGATAATTTAAAATTAGACGAACATTAGAAAGTTGAAGTCTTAACTCTTTAATCCCGAGGCGACTTTTTCTTCTAGCCCCTTTATAACCGGGCCTTTTTGTGAGGAAGCGACATGAATTGGACTCTCCAAACCTGGGTAGTCGTTTATCCCACTCCCACCCCCTGCTATTATATTCCCTTAAGCTGCACGGAAATGGGCTGTGGTTGGCAAAGATAATTTGACTCCCTACCGGGCTTATCTCCGAAGCGATATCAGAAAACTCACCTCACCTCAAAAGAAGCCAACAGCCTCAGACCGACCTTCATTGCTGTTAAGGGGAAATTTTTAGACCGCCCGGGACAGTCTCGCTCGGTGTGAGAGGATTCAAGCAAATAAAGCTTCACAGGCGCGTTGAATTCATAAGCCACAACACGCCATTATAACTCTTCCTTTTTCTTGACTAGTAGAGTGTAATTCAGTTTCTGATCGCTCGAATGGAGAACTAATAGCGCCAGGATGGAGACTGCCATATTTTATCCCATTCTCCCCTAGCTAATAATGACCGATTTCGGCAGTAAAGTCAAATTTTTTTAAACTCCAAAAAGTAATTTTTAAAGATTTGCACTTGTAAGATAACGCAACTACAGCATTACAGGTTTTATTTAACGCGTTTTTATATTTTAAAATGGTTTTTCTAATTTGTTTATCTTCTGGCAGTTAAAACATCAATCCGGCAGGTCGAAAATTCGACCAAAAAATTACTTGCGTTTGTGTTAAAACCTTCTTGTTTGGAATTTTTTATTAATTGACTAATTTCATACAATGCACCGCTTTTTTATATAAATAAAATTCTATATAAATTTTTAAAAGTCTGCTTCCAGATTCGATGCAAAATGTTCGTTTCTCCCTTCTTTTAAAGACCACAACTCAACGAGGATAGCGGTTTGAGAGACTAAATATAGTTTACAGTCATATCATGTATAGTGCTACTTCGTATCTTCTGAGCAGTACATTTCCGTGAAGAGATCATAATCATAGACGATCTCCCGAAAATGTTCGCAACTATTATAAATTGTGCAGTTCAGCTACTTCTGAAAAATGTTTGGAGATTAGAACTACAAAGAAGAAAGATTTCACTGTTACTTGTTACTTAAAGTTGTTGACTTTCATCATTTTGCGTTAAAACCTTCTTATTTGGAATTATTTATTGCATCGTTATACAGTTAGGAAATTTTGAAATTTAAACATAAATGAATAATTTCATACAATGCACCACTTTTTTATATAAAAACAATTCTGTATATATTTTTTAAAGCCAGCAGAGACGTCTCAATTATAAAAGAGTCTTTCTTTAATTTAAAAATCGCAACTCTACGGAGCTAGTGGTTTGAGAGACAAAATGTAGTTTATAGTCATATCATGTACAGTATAAACTCTTGCCTTCTGAGCAGCACTTTTTAGTGACTGCATGATAATCATATCCAATCTCCTTAATTGTTCACAACTATTATGTCTTGTGCAGATCAGCTACTTCTGAAAAATATTTGGAGATAGTACTACGAAGAAGAAAGATTTCGTTCTGGAGTTTGGCACACCATCGAGTAGCAAGGAACATGGACTTTTAACGGCAATTAGGTCAATTTCTCGACACCAGATACTAATCACAAGTATTCGGGACACTCTAGGTTTGTATACATGATTGATGGGGATTTTTACAGAGCGCATGGACTCTATGGCCCAAAATCTCTGATATCTGGCTTTAATTTATGATTATAAACAATAAAAATGTATTTAACCCATATTGGACCACTCATAAAAACAAACATAGGAAAAACGTAAATTTTTACAAACATGATCAATATAAGGTACTTACAGATATAAAACCAAAATTTTAAAAAAAATTAATATTTTTTAAAAAATACAGACTGTCTTATAAATGGGACAACGGTTCAATACACTACCAAAAGTTTCAAAGGTTGACTTGCCTTACAAAAAGGATTTTTAGGAATGGAAGTCCGAAAAACAGTCTCTACATAATCCAACATTGCAAATTGTAATAGGTTTCTTCTTGCAAGATTTTAATTGCCATCGTCTTTAACGACCATTTGGATTTTCCACTAATACATGCTCACAATTTAGAAGACGACGTTCTTTGTTATTCTGCAGCATACCTCTTTGTCTAATGTTGTTTCTCGGAATTGTTTCACCCAGGTAACTTATTGTTACTGACCTTCGAAATGATAATATATCCTGTGCATCGTTAGGGGAATATAGTTTGGAAATTTTCCAGGCTGCGATGAGGGCGGTTTCAAAGCAATTCACGAATAGTGCCCAGTACCACTTTTTTCCTTGAATAGAAGTAGAGTAATTTTCCATATGACTGTCGAATAAGTCTACTCCATATTTATATTTGTTGTAAGAAGTAACACAAAATGGTACATCAACATCCTTTCTGCCTCCTTTCACACGACGCTGTACTTTGCTCTGCATTTTTGTTAACTTCGAAGTTTATTAGTAGTGAAACTACACGGTTATCATTCCAGCGAACAGCAGCTATTTTGTTAGCTTTGTGAAACAATGCATCAGATGTTCTTCTCTGTGTTTTAGCTAACGATTTCAAAGATATTAGAGGGCATTTTGCCATTCGATTATCTGAAACAGTTCCAGTGGCAAAAAATCCTTTTTGTCGCAAACGAACCATTAACCCATGTGAAGTAAAAAAGTTATCCATATATATACTGTGAAACTTAGGATTGTTCACAACAGAGAGCAAAGTTTCCACAACACGTTGAGAAAGGGGTTCCTTACACTTTTCTTGAGCACCTTGATAAGGAATAATATTGAAGAGATATTTATTATAAGATGTCAACATCCATAACTCGTATCCAAATTTCACAGGTTTATTTTTCATGTACATCTTACAACCGTGTCTGCCAAAAGAGCGTACCATTCTTTCAGCGATTGTTAGATTTTCTGAAAATATTCCAAACTGTTGCAGTGTAACATTAAGTTTTTCTAAAACTGGACGAATTTTGTAATAACGATCCTCTTTGTTGATGGCCGAATTGTCATTCAAATGTAGGTATATTTTAATGTCTCTGTATCGTTTCCTGGACAGAGCTCTATTCACTAATGTTGTGCCAGTGTCCGGAGCATTTTCTCAATACATTTTTTCACGTGGTAAAATGTGATAACCACTGTAAAAAAGGATGCCTATAAACTTTTTGATATCACTTTCATTGACACTAAAAGAATGATCATTCTTCTGCACTGCATATCGATTAGTTTCTGTAACTGTATGCGATATCATATCATTAGCCATCGTGTGAAAACGTTCAACGGGAGTGTTTCCTGATATCTTGTCTGCAATATGTTGATGATCTTGAGAAGAAAAAAAATATGGTGAAAGCGAAAATTCTGGTTCACATTTTTTCCATTTAGGTGGTTTTATATCAAACTTAGTTTCTTCACAGATATTTGACAAAACCTCTATAGTTCCAGCAGTATCTCGAATTTCAGGATCACTACATGTTTCTACTATATTACAATTTGCGATAGAATCGTCTATTTCTTCTTCGTCACTGACTGCGTCTGTTTCCTGCGGAATAATTATTATTTCAGGATCATCAAATTCTTCATCGGATAAAGAATTCATATATTCAAGAGCTTCCTCAGCTGTTAGAAATTTTCTGGCCATTTTACAAAACAAAAATGGCCAGACAAACTCACAACTACGAAATAAAGAAGCAACTGGAAATATAAGAAAGTACTAAAACCAAGTTTCACTTGCATATGTGCAATAGCATACACAAAAGAACCAGTTTGGCGAAGGGGACTGATACAAAGGAATTCGAGAACATTCCACCCTTTAGTTGCTCCCCGTTCCCCAGCAGAAAAATACAAAAATATACATTGTTCCCTGAATTCAAGGGATACGATCTAGAAGTATAAGTGATTTGAAAAAAAGGTGTGTATCGGACCGTTATCCTACTTATAGGACAGTTAGAGAACAAGTGTCAAATGCCTGTAATATGTATTTTTTTCATGGATATTTTAAATGTTTTGAACAACACTGATAATCTACTAAAAATTGTATGTTTGTTTAAGAAAAAAATAATTTTATTATTATTTAATGGGTTAAAATTATGACAGTTTTTAGGGTGTATTTAAAGCAGTTTTTTTAATTAATTTCTTTTTCAAATTCAATTTTTTTCCCAGTAATTTATTAAATTTAGACTATTTATAATAATTTACGACAAGTTTTATGAAGATTTTAATTGTTTCCTTTATTTTATTCACATTTAATTTAACTGTTCTGTAAATATTACGGCGGTCCAATATGGGTTAATTTCATCTGAAATTTAAATACGTAATTTAGTTTAGTACCTAATGGAAAAATCAGTTCTCGTTGGTTTTATAGATTTAAAAACTGTTTGTCCAACTGAAATTTAGCGATAATAATATAAAGTTGATGACAATAATAAGATATTATGAGTTAAAATATTGAATATAAAAGTACTTTTCACATTAAAAACATTATATGCTTTTTAAAAAAGGCTTTTATTTCATGGTCCTTGACAGTCTGTCGTGTCGGGAATTAAATAATGTTTAAAGTTTTATTTACTTGCATGTGACGTTTAACACCGCACAGTCTTCAATAGCTGGTTCGATATTTGACAACCGCAACCTTTGTTATAAGGTCTTCAAATTTCTCTCACAAATACTGAAGCATAAGGAAAGTTTAGTGGTAATTAATTAAATAATTTTTATATAAATAAAGGAATGAAAATATGGCAATCTCGAACGATTCCTGCTATATAATGTAGTTGGAAATAAATTTCGCTCAAAGAAGGTTTTATGTTATTTTTTAAAAAGAGTTGTATTATATCTGTACCACATTTATACTTGAAACACCGAGTGTTCTCATGAGTTTTCATCGCTGTAAGAAAGCGATTTGAAATTCAATAGGTAAAAGAAACAATTACAGATTCAAAATGACTTTAATTAGATTCATATGAAATCTATCATAATTTATTACTAAATCATTTAACCCATTAATGCTCAAGTGTCATTTTTTGAATAATATTTTGTATACTTATATTACATGTCCTGAGATCAACTCGAAGATTACTAAAAAAAATTCTGCCTGAAAAATTTAAAACTTATCGCCCTCCTAAGCCAAAAGTCCATATATAGACAAAATACTATTAATGCCAAAGACCTATCGATATCTATAATTGGGTAAAATTCCGAAAAGAAAACATATCCTTACAACTGTATTTACTGGTATAATTGTTAAATGCAAGTAAATTAATTGGTACATAATTGAACAAGCTTAACATTTTCTTCCTCACATTTAAAAAACTACTTTCCGAGGCTTGAAAATGAATAGGACATAATATCAACCGTAGACTTCATATGTACAGCCATCTGTTAAATATGAAAGAAACGAGCACTTAAAAAAACTTTTTTTGTAAACTTTATGTCGAAAAAATTATTCTTGTGATTTTATGATGCATATATGGAAGCGCCCGTAAAACAGGGCTCTCGGGAATAATGGATTAATAACCAAAAGTAACTTAACCCGTATTTTACCATCGTCCTATATATAGGACAGTACAGATTAGTCGAATTTTTATAGCCAATATCGCATTCTTAATTTACATTCCGCTTCTAAAGTATATTTTAAGATTGATAAATGCTATTTATTTTCTTTTTAAGTTCAATTTTGATCATTTTAAATTTTTTTATGAATTTTGAATTTGGCTAATTTTTCTACTTTATTTGACAAGAATTATGTTTTTCTTTTAAATAATTATGAAAAAAAAAATAAAATTTCTTTTTTCAAATTTATTCATGGTATGTGTTGTATGTTATTTCTGAGTAAAATTTGCAAACAAAATAAAATCCCCTACTATGCACACCCATACAAATGCGTTTGAAATTTCGGAAAAAAGGATTAGAATATCTATGTTTTACTTAATTCATAACTCAATAGCATCTAGTTCGCTTGGAACATGAACCGTAGGTGTGTCTTGAGTAATATATTTGTTCTGTTTCTTTGGTCGAGAGTTTTGGTCACGTGCTGACGCTATCTTTTGTAGGTAAAAGAATACTACTTTTCGAAGTGTGATCTGATTTCACATCCGCTCCTTCCAGAACAGTATTGGAAATGAGTCGGAGATTTTTAACTAAAGAAGCTTTTGAGTATTTAATGCCATTGGCCGATGAATATGATGATAGTGATTTTTAAATTATAATATCACCACCTGTTCCAGAAATTGTCACTGATGATTAAAAAGTTAATGATGCCTGCAGCAGCATTGAACATAGTCATGTTGATTTTGACGAAAAGATTCAAGAAGAAGCAGATGGAACAATTGAAATTCTAAAGGAAAAAAGATGCTGCTGAATATGTTTCAACGCCTACATGGACTAATTGTGCACCAAAATTTTCATCTGCTCCTAACTATTTTACGGTTATGATTTCAGGGAAATCACCTTTGAACTTCTCGAGATGATGGCTGAAAATGTGATTGTCCAGCTATGGTAGAAGGTAACAAGCATGCTTGACAGAAAAATATTCACGATTTTTGTCTAAAATTCGATGAACTTTAACAAGTTTTGGGAATTATTTTTTATACCGGATGTTACATTTTACCCAGAGAAAAAATGCACTGGGGAAATGCTTCTGATACTGGAACAACGCTTGTTAGTCAAACAACGTCAAGAAAGCGATACTTAGATATCAAGAGTTATTTATACTTCAATGACAATACTGCTATTGATTCAGATCGCTATTAGAAAATGCGTCCAAATTAGAAATTGTTGAATGAAGTTTTTTAACAGTTTGGTATGTTTTCTGAACATTTAAGTAATGATGAAAGAATAGTCCGCTATTTTGCAAGACATGGATGCAAACTGTACATGAAAGGAAAACCCGTAAAATTTCGATACAGTCTAAGGATACTCTCATCTTTCTATGTATATCCCTCTCGTATTATACCATATCAGGCAGTAAAGCAATTATAAAAACAAATGCGTCATGACTATGTAAAGAAAGAAAAGAAATCATTAGCCCAACCAGTCGTTGAAAATTGGCTGTCTTTTGTTGAAACTCCTGCAAACCACAACATTTATAAGGATAACATTTTTACGCCGTGTGATCTTTTTGGTCTCTCAGAAGCAAGCGTTTCTTTGCTACGAGAACAGTTAAGGAAAATAGAATGCCCTATAATAAAATTGCATCTGTTCGAGGGATTGACAATAGAGTTTTCTCATTGATCACCAATTTTGACGACAAAAGAGGCTTTAAAAAGTAGAAAGAAGGGTGGAAAGCAGAAAGTAGACATACCATTGTGAGTTGTTTCGTATAATTTGTACAAAAATGGTGTTGATTTGTTGGACAATCTCATAAAAACATATTTTTCATCCATGCAAGAAAAAAGTGGTATTGACCATTATTAAAAAATGCATTTGAGACATCACTGGTTGCACTGGTTTAGAAGCATTAAAAACGTTTCCTCCAGAATAAGTTGTAGAACTCCTCGAATTTCTTCGACATTTTACAATAGCTTACCTGGGATTTTGTGTACCTCGCAATGTTGCAAGAATGAGTTTGGGCATTCGAAAAAAAATCCAGATTACTTCAAATTCCAAAATGAGCCCTTTCTAGAAAATGGGAAACAACGCCAATGACAGCTTAAAAACTGTACAAGAAACCTCTTAACTATTTGCCAAAAATGTAATTTATGACTTTGCTTTGAATGTTTACAACCATTTCATGTAAACCAAGATGTTTGACTGCAAAGAATGTAGTAGTGGACACGTGGCTGACAAATCTTTCTTGCTAACCAACCAACCTTATTTAAGAATCCACCTCTTTCACCATAATCCGTATGCCCTGCGAAAACATTTCATGTGTATTTAAATTAACGAGATGAGATGAAATTAGACGAAGTAATACAATTCCATTCTTACTTTATCTATGGCTTAAGACACTCCTGCTCATTGTCCCGTAAACCAATCTAACACTTCGCCTTAGTTTCACGATTTCTTACTAACAAATTAATCTCTTTATTGCTGTTACTCTGATCGGATAAGTAAGAAGGGATGGAGGAAGGTGGAACAGATGACTTATTTCAAACACTGCAATTTTATGGGTAAATTAAAAGTTCATCGAGTTCGATTCATGTGCTTAATATAGCTGGCTTGTTTTGACGAAAGAAGATATTGTATGGAAGGCCTCACTTCAATAAAAATTAAATGGAATGTTATTCTTAATGAAGAATTAAATGACCAAGTCAGATATTTCGAAGAAAATAAATAGATTTTACGGTAATTTAACATGCGAGGACGCACAAGGGTCTTTTCGACTCCCCACGTCAGGTAAAATTTGAAAATTATTGATTTTCCTTCAGTTGAAATGAGTAGCATCCATGCAAGTTGACTACAAGGGCACATTTAACAAACGGAACAAATTTTAAGAAAATTTCTTTTATTATTTTACTTGAATTGTGAAATTTCTTATCTATATAAGCATATAAAACTTTTTTAAGAAAACCATACAGCAAAGCCCTATTAATTAAACTCTTTATACAATTTATTATATATTTATATTTTTAGTCAAGCTAACCACTTTAATTGTTGAATTTCCAAATCTTCAATTGCCTTTTTGAAGTGCTCTTGTTTTAAATTCATACACATTTCTTTATTTATAGTCTTAAATGTGAATATGTTCATATACCCATATTTCTTATTGGCATTTATTAGTTTTCTCAATTTATTTGGTTTAAAGTTTGAATTAATTAATTTGGTTTGGTTTTAATTCATATACAATTCTTTATTTATAGTCTTAAAAGTGAATATGTTCATATACTCATAGGTTCTCATTGGAATTTATTAGTTTTCTTAATATATTTGGTTTTAAATTAGTTATAGTATAGTTAAAATTGAAGAATTTTTTTAAAAAATGACTAAATTGCTTTTTTTCTTTTGAACCTAATGTTATATCATTTCATATACATTGCTTATAATTAATATGTATATTGTTTAAACATTCTATAAGGTGCATCACACCTATATATAGATATATAACATGTTTATTCACAAGAAAGAAACAACATACACATCAAACATCCATTTGTTACTATTAAGGTATCCGACTGGTTTAAAATCGTCGTTTTCGATGAAATTATCAAAAACATTTTTATGACTTAATTTTGTAGCCTGTTTAATCAGCTTTCTAAAACTGTCTCACTTTTTACTCTACGTGAATTACAAATGGAGTTACAGCTGTTTTATTACCGAACTGTAAGCATTATTTTAGGTTGTATGAAAACTTTAAATGTGTTTTCTGAGAAATGATACTCTGAGGAAAACTGTCAACCGTAGCAATGATTTTTCAAAAAGTTATTCAAGTATTGATATGAAATTTTCTGAGATTGTTTTCTGTAATATGCTTGATGTTTTCCTCTAAAAACTAAGGTCAGTTTTAAAATCAAGTATTATTTTTAAGTTCTTAAATATAAACGAAAAGCACTTTTTATGAAAAATTACCAGTTTAGTAACTATGTTCAGCTATATCTCAAAACTATTTTGAAGTACAAGAAATATTTTAGAGCATAACACCGACAACTGTCATAAAAATTGACTACTACAAGGATTTATGTATATTTAGAATATGATTTTGTCTATGGCTGTTAGCGTAAGGCAATTATTTTAATCATTTTTCTTCAAATTTCTCAGTTATTTTAAAAAAATATTATTTTGAAAGTAGTCTAATTGTACAATACTTTCATAGTTTTAAAACATATGCAGTTGAAAAATAACATTAATATATATAAAGTTATTTTTCGAAAAAATGTCTCCGAACACAGTCGGATACCTTAAGACTAAATTAAAAATTGGAAAAGACAATCCAAATAAGGAGTTTTCAAAAATTTAAGTGATCGGCTCGACTTTGGGCGAGCTTGTCATTTTAAAATCTTGATTTTAACTGCGCAAAGCAATCAATGAGACAGTTGTTGGAAAAATAAAGGGTAAATTACCCTAAATATGCGGAAGAAAGAGGGAAAAGAGTCTTAACACTAAAATTAAATACTATCAGAAAGATATCTATACATACTATATACTATACTATTATATATATTACAAACTATATATATATATAAGGGTGGATCGCTCTTCTATGGAGGAAAAAAATTTATTATTAATCAAAACCTACCTATGCAGAAAAGATGTTCTATGCTATGGAGATTAAGAGAAAAATAATAAAGAAAATTAAATTCAAAATTTAATACTGCCTCAAAGGGGTTGAATTTTCGAAAAAAATGGAAAAATACTGAATTTTGATTATACGATTTAAAAAAAATATTATCATTAATCAAAACCTATTTATGCGGAAAAGATGTTCTATGGTATGGAGATTAAGAGAAAAATAATAATAAAAATTAAATTCAAAATTTAATATTGCCGCAAGGGGATTGAATTTTTTTTTAAAAAGTGGGAAAATATTTAATTTTGATTATTGATTATAAGATTTTAGATTCGAAATAATTGTTTTTTTGCAATATAAATAACCAAAAGTGATGATTAATGAGTAGTGAGTACTAAGTAGTGAGTAGTATAATGTACATTGCAACATTTTATGACTCAGCTCCCCTCCCCACACCGTCAAATCAGTCCGGTTAAACAACTAGAGCAGTAGGCAATGACTTTGCGTGCTTTCAGAATTCTCCGAAGGGCTAATTCGCTTATGTGATTTCTGTCGTCAGCTAGCATTGATATCAGGACATTTTCTGGATGACAAAAAAAATCAGTTTCTTTTAATAATAGGGTCTATGACATCCTTCAAATCATTCGAGAAATAACGCGATAGAACGACTGATTATTGCAAATGCTGTGCCTCATAGATTAATTATGGTTTCGTTTTGATCTTGAACTACTAGACGCATTGCCTTTTGCGATGAATGTCGTTAATGTCAATAAAGCCTCGGATGAATTTTCGTGAGCTACATTGAACTTGAGAATTCTGTTCGCGATTCTAAGCCACCTTGAGTGGCAAACTTTTCCAGGATTTGTCTTCCACAGACTTTCTCTGCAATGTCAGGAGTTTATGACTTCACAAATTTCCATTAAGTACAGTTGATCAGTACTTAAGTCTTTCTTGTTAGTCACTTCACATAGCGTGTCTTCTATTGGCGTGGATGAAATTACAGATATCTTCTCGCATCCGGCCAACGATTTTCTTATTTCGCCAGTCAGGCTTCTGGGCCCAGTTGTGGTTCTATCCACGTGCGCGAAAAGATGACGTAGTGGAAGCTCGTTGGCGTGTAATTGGCACACAAACCATTGTAGTGGACGATTCAGGATCAGTTCCATGTTACGTATAATACCTCCTTTTACACCTGTGCTGACAGATGTTCCGTCGCAACCAACTTTGTTACATCTATGTCATTGTCAACGCATGACAAAAAAATTATGTATGTTATTTCCAATAATTTGCGCTCTCACGAAATTTACAGACACGTGGCCGATGTACTCAAAGCCAGGTTCTTTTACCAAGCTTATGTGTTCTTCTATTATGACTTTTCTTCTGTTGTCTTCCATTGATAGAGTCCTGTCTTTTCGCCCATCGAAGTATAAACCAAACTGGTCATGTTCATAATCTTTTATGACCTGAGACAATAGAGTGGTTCTTGCCTTTGTTCTCCCACGCCGAATTTTATTTCTGTCAACAACGTTCGAAACATTGCTTTCTGAGATAATGCCCACGTCTTGAAGCGCAGCTGACACGATGGCAGCGCCTGCTCGGTCGGAAATACCAAATCGGTCCAATGTTCTAACTGCAGCTAAAACTTTTGTCACTACAGGTGTGACTGTGGGGAAGATTCCATGAAGTACCACTTCCGACTTATGGAGGGGAGGGAGGATAAAGCAGAAGACAGAAAAAAGATGGGATTGCCTACTGCTCTAGTTGTTTAACCGGAGTGATGTGACGGTGCGGGGAGGGGGAGCTCAGTCATAAAATGTTGCAATGTATATTATACTACTCACTACTCATTAATCATCACTTTTGGTTATTTATATTGCAAAAAAACAATTATTTCGAATCTAAAATCTTATAACCAATAATCAAAATTAAATATTTTCCCACTTTTTTAAAAAAATTCAATCCACTTGCGGCAGTATTAAATTTTGAATTTAATTTTTTTTATTATTTTTCTCTTAATCTCCATACCATAGAACATATTTTCCGCATAAGTAGGTTTTGATTAATAATAATATTTTT
>BGPR01004184.1:91298-117572 GCA_013235015.1 Araneus ventricosus | reverse complement strand
CCACAAATTTAAAACAGATGAATGAAAATACTCAAAACATCTTTGAGTCAGTGAACGATATAGCACCAAAGTGGAGAAATTTAAAATCAGCACAAGAGGAACAAGTTTATTCACTGGAACTAAAAGTAAATAATAAATTATCACAATTTTTGCAACGCTTGAATGTAACATACACATACATGAAATGCATGCAACGGAATAAAAATTCTAGTCACTGGAAGTTAGATATTCTTGCAAAGGCTTTCCGTTTTTTCAGCTGTTAATGCTCCTTTTTCGTAGTTCGTTTTATCAGTAATTTTGTCAAACATTGTTCAATGAGTAAGAGACTGAGTCCTTAGGTGTGTAATTAATATGAAATACAGATGAACCGCTATCATCCATGTAAGGTTTGTTGTTACTTTAACGGAAGCGAAAAATGCACAGAAATCTGCAAAAATCAACCTCTACATAATGGGGAATTTCGACGATGTAATCCTCCTTGATTTCGAAAAGGTATTTTTGAAATTATGCCTGCCAGTTTATCTGTCTGTTTGTAGAGGAAACCGGGGCAAAACGAAATACTTAAGTCTTGGAAAGCTGTAAACTCTGTACTAATAATGAAGGAGAATGTGTGTGTGTCTGTGTGTTGGGGCTCTACAGGCCAGACCGCTGGATTTAGAGCTTCAACATTTGGCAAGAATATTCCTTGGAGGGGGGAATGTGCACTTCGGGGCTCTTTTTTGAAATTTTCATTAGAATTTTAATAAATTAAAAATAAGGGGGCAGTTTGTCGTTTTTCCTTAATAACTTCCAAAAATATTGACGCATAAAGTCATTGTTACACCATCTGAAAGTGCAAAATTTACCTTTTTAATGATATGAATTAAGTTGCTGTACAATTCTTTATCTAATTTCAATAAATTTTTAAAACTATTTTTCGCATAATGTGCAATCATTGTAGTGATGAAATTCAAACCATTTTCTTTGTTTAAACAAATAATTATCATCCATTGTTGAAAGGTAAGGCATCTACTTTCTTATTCATTTCATCAATTTTACTCTGAAATCATAAGCAAATTCTTTTATGATATTTAGTATTTTAGAAAATGAACCCAGCACGCTGAAAGACATTTCAATTCTTTTTATCAGTATGTTTTAATACAATTAACATGCTGGTGGACGTAAAATGTGCCGAGCCATTTAAATATTGATATCAAATGCGTATTTTGCACGAGGGATAGGAAAGTGAAGTTGGCTCCTACAGGGTATAATTAGATGTTTCGTGACACGGGCAGCGATTTGACTCCATTAGGGAAGTTCACGTAGACAATGAACAAATCAGGTGCAAGGCCACTACAAAAGAAAGGGTTAATGTCCATCACAATTTAAAATTAAAAATGACTTTGCTGAGGGAATCATGAAAATTAAATTATGTATAAGAGATTCAATTGAAATTATATTCCGGGCGAACTACCTGGTCGCCGAAGGCGGGTAGTTACAAACAATATATAAAATAGTTTTTAAAGGACCATTGCCTATTTCTTTATTCACATCCAAATTAGCTAAGTCACCCTATCCAAAACACTGTTTCACTTTGACATGTTTAACTGTATTACTAGAGGTTTTTATTTCAATTCGCTGATCGTCGTAGTTCGGGAAAAAGTTACCAACTATAGTTTCGAGATGTGGTCAGTTTAAACTTAATTAATTTAGAGTCATTATGTTGAATAGTAAAAATTATTTTACAGATTTCTATTCCTACGGTTAAATTACTGATGTTTAGATGACAGATTTTATCACGAGATAATTAATTGCAAATTCTAATTGACTGCAGCAATTCGTCAAAGTATTTCTGTGGACTTAGTGACTTCTCACTGAACTACGATGTTATTTACCTCTGTATCCATACCAAATTTCGTTAAAATATGTCCATTAGTTTTTCAGAAGATTGATAGGGTGTAAAATTCTCTAACTTTTTGAATATGAATTTAGTTCCAGTTCCACATTTTTATGACCTTTTCTTAAGAACCACAGTTAATACAGTTTAATAAACCGTATTATAACCTTTTTTGTCAAAAAGGCTTATTAAATTTATTCCATATAAAATATTTTTTATTTGATCATTCAGTTGCATTTGTTTTGGCATATTTTTCCGCAACTTTCGCTACATAAATGTCGAGAGAAAACGTGAAACGTGATACGTTTCAAAATATTGATCAAAATTTTATTCACTGGTTTTGAAAAGATAAATTATTTGACAATCAGAAAGAAAGTAAACAACAAGGTGTGAAAATAAAACGATTAGCTCCGACTTAGAAGATTGATCTTCTTTGTATGACTCACAGGTAGAAGCGAAAGGGAAGAATAATTGATTGTAGGTATAAAATTCGATGAACTGTCTCATAGTGAATTGAACGAAGTCAACAAAAAATTTCTGGAAGCTTTTAATTTAAAGTGCATTGTCTATTTAATTTCATATCAGAATTGTTTCCATAAACAATGTTTTCTTACTTCTCAATTTTTATTTTTATTCGAGTGTTTAACCAATCAGTGTAAAGTATCGATTCCCGATTGAGACAATTGATTAGTTATGGAGTTCGACTTAAGGAATATTGAATCAAAACATTTTTCCTCAGCTATGAAAGAACCTTGCAACTTTAAATTTCACCTCGTAGTAAGACGGTTGGAATTAATTATATATCTAGAGACGGCAATAAGCTTCAAAATTTAATGTTCGACAGAAATCCTTTCCAAGAAAATTTGAGATTTCATTAAATTTCTTATGGATTCGTGTTCAAATTTAGTTAATGACAATTTCAGCGTCAATCCATTTTCCGTCGAATAACTCTTATTAAAAACTTTGGTTGAGTCTAGTTCAGTTACTTGATCATCCAATTTTGAAACAGATCTCGTCAATTTCGATCGTGGGTAGATGACGAAGACGATAAATGAGCCGACATTCTCTTCTCCAAGCTTCCACGACTCATCACAGGACGAACTTTTGACCGCAATAGGATTTAACATGCACCAAGGATCTAAATTACGCGATTTTTTATAGGTACCCTCCAGTCTCGAAGTCAAAACAATGGCACCAGGCCACCAAGGTCACATTTGAAGACGAAGACGATAATTCAGCCGACATTCTCTTCTCCAAGCTTCCACGACTCATCATACTGCGAACTTTTGACCGTAATAGGATTTAACATGCACCAAGCCTCTAAATTCCGCGATCTTTGGTAGGTACCCTTTAGTGTCGAAGTCAAGACAATGCCACCAGGCCACCGAGGTCACAATTGTCACATTCGCAACTGAGGAAACTATTGAAGAAATGCAAAGGTTAGATAAATATATTTAATATATATAATTCTTTATTTAAGCATTTTTCATTACAAAAAAAATTTATAGCTATTCACAATCGAATTTTAAATTCAGAAAATTAGAAGAATTTCTCAACCATTCTCAACTCATTGAAGGCCATTTACAAACTGTTGATGGAACTCAAGTGAAAGAAGCAGCTTAAATTTTACTAATATATACGAAGCAATTGATTTAGTGGATAAATTCCTTATACTCTTTTATAATATACTCTTTTGCCGTATTCGTATCCTAGGTTTTTCGCAGCATTTTATTTTTTCATAAACATCTACCAGTTATTCTTTTTTTCTTTGCCAGTGAAAACTTTCACGATATATTTTGTCTCTGTATGCCACGATATTATAACGCTTTTCGAAGCTCACAAGGCCCGCCTGACTTCTCAGTCAGGAAGAGACTATCGGTGTTTGATAAACAGTTATAATTACTTGCGAGATCTCGTGAATGATATAGACAGTGAGATCAGCTGCATCGTTTTCTGGGCAGGTCTTGCAAACATATTCAGTGTGTATTTTGGAATACTCGGAATATTAGCAGTAAAGTCTGTGCCCATTGAAGATAAAGCACGTATATACTCTTTTGCCGTATTCGATACATTCGTGTTCTTTCTCATGTGTTTGTGGGCCGACAGAGTGTCGTCTTCCGCAGCTTCAGTAGCTCGGGAGGCGTACCTGCTTAAAGGCGATGCCGACACATCTGCGATGCATACTCAATACATCCTCACTGCCAACCTAGACGTGCACATGACTTTTGGGGGCCTCTTTCCTTTGCGGAAAAGTTTCGTGCTTGCCTCTTTTGGAACCATCATCACGTACTCTGTACTGATTAAGGAAAAATTTTCATATTAAATATTTATGTCTCGTTCATTTGCCACATTCGACGCATTCATGTCTGTGGACTGACAGAGTGTTGCATGTAAAAATACTGAAAGTATCCTATTATTTGAGTTCAAGTTTAGTTGTGCATCATAATGGCAAATCGTTTCTTCTTATTTTCTCATACTTAAGATGTGGCATCCTTATATGGAACTGTAAGAGAATGCCCGGAATAATCTTTTCAAATCTGTGCAACTATATCTTGATGCATCATACCCGAGTCATAAAATTCTAATGATATTTATTCAAAGCAGCCTGAAATATTCTCATATTCACATCGTAATGGATTTATCTGTATAGCTTTCTAGAATTTAAACTAGATTTAAAAAATAACGGATAAGTATTCCTAACTTGTTTGCAATTCTAAAGGTTGAATTTTCCATACATTTAGAGCCAAACTAAAGAAACTCACGAGAAATATTTATGCAGTTTATTTTTTCCATTGAAATGGAAAGTAATCACTAAAATTGTAAGTAGTTGCATACATTATTTCTACTTCTACGAATGATATTAGCAAGCAATTTTTGGAATCCTAAAAATTTTAAATCTCTAAGCTTCATTGCCAATTACAAAAATTAGTTTTCTGAAACCACAAATTTAAAATATATCAATGAAAATACAGAAAACATCTTTGCGACATTGAACGATATAGCACCAAAGTGGAGAAATTTAAAAACAGCGCAAGAGAAACGAGTTTATTCACTGAAACTTAAAATAAATTAATATAGGATTAGCTTATAATATAGGATATGCCTAGTTTATCCTTCAGACGAGATGTTTCTTGCGTTCTTTCCTTTTACAAAGTTATTAATGGTTCAATTGATTGTAATGATATAATGAGCTCAAAAAATTTCGCTGTGCCCGCCAGATTTTTAAGAAACCAGAATTTCCTTTCCAACTTTATATTCAAAATTTAATTATATTAACAGGTTCTCGTTATATAGGATTTATAAAATTTTTAACACGTTCTCTGATGAACTTGACATTTTTAATATGTCTCTAGGCGCTTTTTAGTCGAAATGTTTGCATCTTTTAAATACATGATATGTTTTATTTTGCCTTTCTACAACATTTTAGATTTTTATGCTATTTGATTTTCTGTGTTCTTTTGTATTCGACCAGTTTTTGGCGCCGTGTTTGATTTATTTTTATCTTAAGTGTTGCATTTTTTTTTAATCTCAAGTGTTTATTTACGTTTTTAAACTTTTAAACTCCTGGTGTGTTTTTTTTATTAGACTCGGTGTTTGCGTGTTTTGACTTTTTGACACTTGCTTTTTTGAAATGAACTTTAAATTAAAAAAAATACGGCTTTTGGTGTCATAGTGTGTCTTAAAGATTTGTGATTATGTGTTTTCCTTTTTAATTATATATACATTTGCATAAGTTTTATGATTTTATGTATTCTCTGTGGTCTACTTTTTGCTTTCTAAGGCATTTTTATTTTTTTTTATTAACTCATTGTGACTTTTGTTCTTAGTGTGTTTGTCAGCACTCTGTAAATGGAGTTTTCTCTGTAGTGTGCTTTTCTTTAAATAAATAAATAAATTTTCGCAACGCTTACATCTAACATACACATACATGAAATGCATGCAGCGGTATAAAAATTCTAGTCACTTGAAGATAGGTATTCTTGTAAAGTCTTTCTATTTTTTCAGTTGTTAATGCTTCTTTTTCATAGTTCGTTTTATCAGTAATTTTGTCAAACATTATTCGATGAGTAAGAGAGACTGAGTCATTATGTGTGACATTAATATGAAATCCAGATGAACCATGTAAAGTTTGTTGTTACTTTATGGGAAGCGAGAAATGCACAGAAATCTGCAAAAATCAACCACTACATTATGGGGAATTTCGACGATGTAGTCCTCCTTGATTTCGAAAAGGTATTTTTGAGATTATGCCTGCGAGTTTGTCTGTAGAGGAAACCGGCATAAAACGGAATTCTTAAGTCTTGGAAGGCTGTAAAATCTGTACTAATAATGAAGGAGAATGTATGTGTGTCTGTGTGTTGGCGCTCTACAGGGCAGACCGCTGGACTTAGGGCTTCAAAATTTGGCAAGAATATTATTTGGAGGGTGGGAATGTGCATCTCGGAGCTCTTTTTTGAAATTTTAATTAATTAAAAATAAAGCTGCAGTTTGGCGTTTCTCCTTAATAACTTCCAAAAATATTGCCGCCTAAAGTTATTTTTACACCAGCTGAAAGTGCAAAAGTTACCTTTTTAATGATATGAATTAAGTTGCTGTACAATTCTTTATCTAATTTCAATAAATTTTTAAAACTTTTTTTCGCATAATGTACAATCATTGTAGTAATGAAATTCAAACCATTTTCATTGTTTAAACAAATAATTATCATCCATTGTTGAAAGATAAGGTATATGCTTTCTTATTCATTTCATCAATTTTACTCTGAAATCTATATGCAAAGTCTATTAAGATAGTAATATAGTAGGAAATGCATCCAGAATGCTGAAAGACGATTCAATTCTTTTTATCTGTATGTTTTAATACAATTAACAAGCTGCTGAACGCAAAATGTGCCGCGCCATTTTAATATTGATTTCAAATGCGTATTTTGCGCATGGGATAAGAAAGTGAAGTTGGATCCGACAGGGTATAATTAATTGTTGCATGATACGGACACCGATTTGACTCTATTAGAGAAGTTCACGTAGACAAAGAACAAAACAGGTGCATGGACACTACAAGAGAATGCGTTAATTCGTGCAATGCGTTCGCGTGCAATTTAAAGTTTCAAATGACTTTGAGAAGGGAATCATGAATATCAAATTATGTAAAAGATATTCAGTTGAAATTATATTCCGGGCGAACTAGCTGGTCGCAGAAGGCGGCTAGTTACAAACAATATATAAAATAGTTTTTAATGGTCGATTACCTATTTCTTTCTTTACATCGAAATTAGCTAAATCGACCTATCGAAAACACTGTTTCATTTTGACATGTTTAACTGTATTACTAGAGGTTTTCATTTCAATTCGCTGATCGCCGTAGTTCGGGAAAAAGTTACCAAGTCCAAAACTATAGTTTCGAGATGTGGCGAGTTTAAACTTAATTAATTTTGAGTTAATATGCTAAACTAGAAAATAACCCGTCATGATATGAAGGGGGCAAATTGCCTCTTCATTCGAGAGATTTCCCGACAAATGTGACGTGTTTAAATAGATAAATATGCGAGAGAAATGTGTATCATTGATCGAAACGAAATAAAATAAACAAATGTTTTATGGCAGGAAAATAAATTAAAAGAAACAAAAAGTAAACAATAATAATAATGAAAAATAATGAAAACAATAAACGTTTTTGCACGCAAACGCAGCAGCAAAAAGTAATTGCTTCAACAGAAATTTTTTTGAAGATAAAACAACAAAAACTATAGAATAAAAAACCAAAGATTCTCTAACACTTAGAACACTTTAATTAGAAATTATTCAAAATGGAAAGGAACTAAAATGGCGCACTCATCATAAACCACATGCCATTTTTAGTTCAAAAAGAATAAAATTTTCTCTAGAAAGGAATGACAAAAAGTCAAAATTTATTCCTTCCTGTGGTCTGAATTTTGTCCGGCCACCAAATAAAGAACATAAGTCCAAAAAATTACCAAATCCATAATCAGAAGAAAGAGTTAAAAAATTCACCTTCTTTCAAAAGCAAGCCAAGCAGAAAAAGAACGCTATAGATAAAAACAATCGACGATCTAGAAGCTAGCCAGTAACTCCATCTATGAAAAAAATATTCGAACTATTTCGTAGGAGAACAAAAACTGTTTTTGATTAAGAGATCAAGTTTATGGAAACCATATGGGTATCCGTTATTCTTTAAGTTATTATTTAAATTATCTAAGGCTTTAACTAAAGTAGAATGGTTAGTACAAATGTATTTAATCCTATTAATTTGAGAAAAAATAGAGTTCTCTATGATTTTAAAATGAAGACTTTTCTGAAAGTTGCAAAGTGAAATAGCCTTGAAATTAAATTCTTTCCGCTTGTCAAATATTCCAACTGAAATATCTGAATTTAAAATTTCAATTTCCAGATCCAAAAAATTACATTTGTTCAATTCATTATTAGTTTTATTTAATTTAAATTCTTTTGGATAGCAGCTAAAAATGGAGTTAACATTATTATGATTAAAGATCAAAAGTTCATCAATGAAACGAAAACCGTAAACAATTTCATTATTATCCTATCATTATCCTATCACATATCCTTCATTATTATCCATTATATTCCTATGGGTTGTTTTTCAACTGCACTGTCCAATTTATTTCTCCACTCATTTGAGAGAGATTTAATTAATAATGAAATTGTTTACGTTTTCGTTTCATTGATGACCTTTTGGTCTTTAATCATAATAATGTTAACTCCATTTTTAGCTGCTATCCAAAAGAATTTAAATTAAATAAAACTAATAATAAATTGAACAAATGTAATTTTTTGGATCTAGAAATTGAAATTTTAAATTCAGATATTTCAGTTGGAATATTTGACAAGAGGAAAGAATTTAATTTCAAGGCTATTTCACTTTGCAAATTTCAGACAAGTCTTCATTTTAAAATCATAAAGAACTCTATTTTTTCTCAAATTAATAGGATTAAACACATTTGTACTAACCATTCTACTTTAGTTGAAGCCTTAGATAATTTAAATAATAACTTAAAGGATAACGGATACCCATATGGTTTCCTTAAACTTGATCTCTTAATCAAAAATAGTTTTTGTTTTCCTGCGAAATAGTTCGAATTTTTTTTCATAGATAGACTTACTGGCTAGCTTCTAGATCGTCGATTGTTTTTATCTATAGCGTTCTTTTTCTGCTTGGCTTGCTTTTGAAAGAAGGTGAATTTTTTTATCTCTTTCTTCTGATTATGGAGTTGGTAATTTTTTGGATTTATGTTCATTATTTGGTGGCCGGACGAAATTCAGACCACAGGAAGGAATAAATTTTGACTTTTTGTCATTCCTTTCCAGAGAAAATTTTATTCTTTTTGAACTAAAAATGGCATGTGGTTTATGATGAGTGCGCCATTTTAGTTCCTTTCCATTTTGAATAATTTCTAATTAAAGTGTTCTAAGTGTTAGAGAATCTTTGGTTTTTTATTCTATAGTTTTTGTTGTATTATCTTCAAAAAAATTTCTGTTGAAGCAATTACTTTTTGCTGCTGCGTTTGCGCGCAAAAACGTTTATTGTTTTCATTATTTTTCATTATTATTATTGTCTACTTTTTGTTTCTTTAAATTTCTTTTCCTTTTAATTTAAATTTTTATTATTTGTCTTTGTATTTTATTAGATTCGGCTGCATATGCGCCTTTCTATTTAATGCAAAATATGTTTTTATTTCATTTTAATTTATTTAAATTTAATTAATTAATTTTGCTAGATTTTATGAATTGTAACTATTATTTTATGGCAGGATATATTTTTTAAATTACATATTATTTACATATTTCTTTTTTCAAAAAGCTCTTGGTAAACTACATTCCGTGTGAAGTATTTTTCGTTGTTTAACAATTTTCCTTGTACTTCAGATGCCCAATCAAAACAAAACACTTCTCTACTTGTCACACGTTGCCAAAAACAATTATAAATTATATCATCGCGAATGCAATAAATAATGAGATGCATCGTGGCGTCCAAACTGTTCCAAGCGCGTCATATACTACTGACGTAATTTACTACTTTCTATTAGAAAACGGAAATTAATTTGAAAAATACGATTATTATAGTTTAAAATTTCTCGGGAACTATTGATCATAGCAAGATAAGTTTTATATCAATAGGTAGAAAATTTTATTTCACTATTCTAGCGATGTTAAATTTGAAATTAGAACAACAATTGCTTTTTAAAATTTAAAATTACTGGAATTTAGGTGCTCTAACAATGAAATAATGCTGTTTATCGTCTCGCAGTGCTATGGCGCGAATTTTATTGTTGGTGATGTCAGAGCGTTACAGAGAAACTGATCTGCGGTATTTCATTAGTAATAGTGAAAATTATTTTATAGATTTCTACTCTTACAGTTGACTCACTGATGTTAGATAACAGGTTTTTAACACGAAATAATTATTAAAAATTCTAATTGACTGCAGCAATTCGTCAAAAGGTTTTTGTGGACTTAGTGACTTCTGTCTGAATGACAACGTTATATACCTCTGTATCCATAACAAATTTCGTTAAAATATGACCATTAGTTTTTCAGAAGATTGACAGGGTGTAAAATTCTCTAACTTTTTGATATGAATTTAGTTTCAGTTTAACATTTTTATGGCCATTTCTTAAACACCACAGTTAACGCAATTTAATAAACCGTATTATAAATTTTTCGCCAAAAGGGCTATTAAATTTATTCCATATAAAATATTTTTTATTTGATCATTCAGTTGCAGTCATTTTGACAAGCTTTTATTCGACCTTCGCTACATAAATGTCTAGAGAAAGCATGATATGTGATAAGTTTCCAAATATTGATCAAAATTTTATAAACTGGTTTTGAAAAGATAAGATATTTGACAATCAGAAAGAAAGAAAAGAGCAAGTTGAGAAAATAAAACGATTAGTTTCGACTTAAAAGATTGATCTTGTTTGTATGACGCACAGGTAGAAGAGAACGGGAACAAAAATTGATGGTAGATATAAAATTCTATTAACTGTCCCTTTGTGACTTGAAAGAAGTCAACAGAAATTGCTGAAAGCTTTTAATTTTAAGTGCATTGTCTATTCAATTTCATATCAGAAGTGTCTACATAATCAATGTTTTTTTATTTCTCAAATTTTATTTTTAATCGAGTTTTTAACCAATCAATGTAAAGTATCGATTCCCGATGGAGACAATTGATTTGTTATGAAATTAGATTTAAGGAATATTGACTGCATCAAAACATTTTCCCTTAGCTACGAAAGAACCGTGCAACTTTAAATTTCACCTCATAGTAAGAGAGTTTGAATTAATTATATATCCAGAGACAGCAATGCCCTTCAAATTTTAATATTCGAAAGAAATCCTTTTCAAGGAAATTTGATATTTCATTAAATTGTTTATGCATTTGTGTTCAAATTTAGTTCGTGTCAATTTCAGCGTGAATCCATTTTCTGTCGAATCACTCTTATTAAAAACTTTGTTGCGTTTACTTTAATTACTTGATCATCCAATTTTAAAACAGATCTCGTCAATTTGGAGCGTGAGTAGATGACTAAGACGATAACTGAGCCGACATTCTCTTCTCCAAGATTCTACGACTCATCATAGAACGAAATTTTGACCGCAATAGGATTTAATATTTACCAAGCCTCTAAATTCCGCGATCTTTGATAGGTACCCTCCAGTCTCGAAGACAAGACAATGTCACCAGGCCACCGAGGTCACAACTCTCACATTCACAACTGAAGAAACTATTGAACAAATGTAAAGGCTAGATAAATATATTTAATTTATATATTTCTTTATATAAGCAATTTTCATCACAAAAAAATCTATAGCTATTCACAATCGATTTTAAAATTCAGAAAATTAGAAGATTTGCTCAACATTTCTCAAATCATTCAAGGCCATTTACAAACTGTTGATGGAACTCAAGTGAAATAAGTAACTTAAATTGTCCTAAAATATACGAAGCAAATGATTTAGTGTATAAATTCCTTCTCGTAAATATTTCTTTTTGCATATCTATCCCTGAAACCCTTTTTCATACTGAGTACAAAAATATTGCAACTATGAATTTAAGTTCCAGTACTAATTGTAAACGCCTTTACAGATATATCTTTTATTCATTTAGTTGCACTTTGGTAGTAGGAAGTTTTGGTAAATGTCGTAAGAGAGCTCTACATAAACAGTTGTGCTTTATTTTATCTCAATCGATTACGGTGTCTTTAGGAATCTTCGTTGTAGGTATGATACTGCTAAAAGAAACTTTAAATCCAAACCTCATTGGCACTTTCATTGTATGTACGCTGACAGTTATCCATCGATTTACCCTGTGCCGTTATTCCTCACGACTTGGACTGGTGGCAAAACGCCTGTCTAAACTAACAGTAAAAGAAGATAAACCGTTCAACAGACAAATGTATTTACTGTTGTGTTCTTGTATCGTTTACTGTGCGATTAATATTGCAGCACCAGTTGTCAGAGTTTTGCGTTCAACTCAAGATATCGAATATCAAAGGCAGCAGATTCATCTCTATTCTGAATATCCTAGGTTTTTCGCAGCATTTTTTCTTTTCTTAAACATCTACCAGATATTCTTCTTTTCTTTGCCGGTGAAAACTTTCACGATATATTTTGTATCCGTTTGCCACGATATTATATCGCTTTTCGAAGCTCACAAGGCCCACCTGACTTCTCAGTCAGTGAGAGACTATCGGTGTTTGATAAACAGCTATAACTACTTGCGAGATCTTGTGAATGAGATAGACAGTGAGATCAGCCGCATCGTTTTTTGGGCAGGTCTTGCAAATATATTCAGCGTGTATTTTGGAATACTCGGAATATTAGCAGTAAAGGCTGTGCCCATTGAAATTAAAGCACGTATGTACTCATTTGCCGTATTCGATACATTCGTGTTCTTTCTCTTGTGTTTGTGGGCCGATAGAGTGTCGTCCTCCGCAGCGTCAGTAGCTCGGGAGGCGTTCCTGCTTAAAGGCGATGCCGACACATCTGCGTTGCGTACTCAATACATCCTCACTGCCAACCAAGACGTGCACATGACTTTTGGGGGCCTCTTTCCTTTGCGGAAAAGTTTCGTGCTTGCCTCTTTTGGAACCATTATCACTTACTCTGTGCTTATTAAGGACAAATTTTAATATTAAATATTTATGTCTCGTTCATTTGCCACATTCGACGCATTCATGTCTGTGGGCCGACAGTGTTTCGCAGCGAAAGTCATTTGTATGTAAAAATATTGAAAGTATGCTATTATTTGAGTGCAAGCTTAGTTGTGCATCATAATAGCAAATCGTTTCTTCTTATTTTCTCACACTTAAGAAGTGGCATAATAATATGGAATTGTAAGAGAATGCCCGGAATAATCTTTTAAAATCTGTACAACTATATCTTGATGCATAATACACGAGTCATAAAATTGTAATGATATTTATTTAAAGCTCCTGAAATCTTCTCATATTCATATCCTGATGGATTGAGCTGTATAGCTTTCTTGAAGTTAAGCTATATTTAAAACATATTGGATAAGTATTCCTATCTTGTTTGGAATTCTAAAGGTAATTTAATTTTTCATACAATTACAGCCAAACTGAAGAAAATCACGAGAAATATTTATGCAGTTTATTTTTTACATCGAAATGAAAAGAAATAACTTAAATTGTAAATAGTTGCATACATTTTTTCTACTTCTATGAATGATATTAGCAAGCAATTTTTGGAGTCCTAAAAATTTTAAATCTCTAAGCTTCATTGCCAATTACAAAAATTAGTTTTTTGAAACCACAAATTTAAAATACATCAACGAAAATACAGAAAACATCTTTGCGACATTGAACGATATAGCACCAAAGTGAAGAAATTTAAAAACAACGCAAGAGAAACGAGTTTATTCACTGGAACTTAAAATAATTTAATATAGGATTAGTTTAATATAGGATATGCCTAGTTTATCCTCCAGACGAGATGTTTCTGGCGTTCTTTTCTTTTACAAAGTTATTAATGGTTCAATTGATTGTAATGATATAATGAGCTCAATAAATTTCGCTGTGCCCGCCAGATTTTTAAGAAACCAGAGTTCCTTTCCAAATTTAGATTCAAAATTTAATTATATTAACAGGTTCTCGTTATATAGGATTTATAAAATTTTTAACACGTTCTCTGATGAACTTGACATTTTTAATATGTCTCTAGGCGCTTTTAAGTCGAAATGTTTGCATCTTTTAAATACATGATATGTTTTATTTTGCCTTTCTACAACATTTTAGATTTTTATGCTATTTGATTTTCTGTGTTCTTATGTATTCGACCACTTTTTGGCGCCGTGTTTGATTTATTTTGATCTTAAGTGTTGCATTTTTTTTTTAATCTCAAGTGTTTATTTACGTTTTTAAACTTTTAAACTAATGGTGTGTTTTTTATTAGACTCGGTGTTTGCCAGCTTTGACTTTTTGACCCTTGCTTTTTGGAAATGAACTTTAAATTTAAAAAAATACGGCTTTTGGTGTCATAGTGTGTCTTAAAGTTTTGTGATTATGTGTTTTCGTTTTTAATTATATATACGTTTGCATAAGTTTTATGATTTTATGTATTCTCTGTGGTCTACTTTTTGCTTTCTAAGGCATTTTTATTTTTTTTTATTTACTCATTGTGACTTTTGTTCTTAGTGTGTTTGTCAGAACTCTGTAAATGAAGTTTTCTCTGTAGTGTGCTTTTCTTTAAATAAATTTTCGCAACGCTTACATCTAACATACACATACATGAAATGCATGCAGCGGAATAAAAATTCTAGTCACATGAAGATAGGTATTCTTGTAAAGGCTTTCTATTTTTTCAGCTGTTAATACTCCTTTTTCATAGTTCGTTTCATCAGTAATTTCGTCAAACATTATTCAATGAGTAAGAGAGACTGAGTCCTTAGGAGTGACATTAATATGAAATACAGATGAACCGCTAGCATCCATGTAAAGTTTGTTGTTACTTTATCGGAAGCTAAAAATGCACAGAAATCAGTAAAAATCGACCTCTACATTATGGGGACTTTCGACGATGTAATCCTCCTTGATTTCAAAAAAGTATTTTTGAAATTATGCCTGCGAGTTTGTCTGTCTGTTTGTAGAGGAAACCGGGGCAAAACGGAATTCTTAATTCTTGGAAGGTTGTAAAATCTGTACTAATAATGAAGGAGAATGTATGTGTGTCTGTGTGTTGGCGCTCTACAGGGCAGACCGCTGGTCTTAGGGCTTCAAAATTTGCCAAGAATATTCCTTAGCGTGGGAATGCACACATCTCAGAGCTCTTTTTTGAAATTTTAATTTGAATTTTAGTTAATTAAAAAAAAAGGGGGCAGTTTAGCGTTTTTCCTTAATAACTTCCAAAAATATTGCCGCATAAAGTCATTGTTACACCATCTGAAAGTGCAAAAGTTACCTTTTTAATGATATGATTTAAGTTGCTGTACAATTCTTTCTCTAACTTCAATAAATTTTTAAAACTATATTTCGCATAATGTAGAATCAGTGTAGTAATGAAATTCAAACCATTTTCATTGTTTAAACAAATAATTATCATCCATTGTTGAAAGCTAAGGTGTATACTTTCTTATTCATTTCATCAATTTTACTCTGAAATCGATACGCAAAGTCTATTAATATAGTTATTATAGTAGGAAATGAAACCAGTACTCTGAAAGACGTTTCAACTCTTTTTATCAGTATGTTTTAATACAATTAACATGCTGCTGGACGTAAAATGTCCCGCGCCATTCTAATATTGATATCAAATGCGCATTTTGCACATGGGATAAGAAAGTGAAGTTGGATCCGACGGGGTACAATTAGATGTTTCATGACACGGATAGCGATTTGACTCCATTACGGAAGTGCACGTAGACAATGAACAAAACAAGTGCAAGGCCACTACAAGAGAATGGGTTAATGTCCATCACAATTTAAAATTACAAATGACTTTGCTAAGAGAATTATGAATATCAAATTATGTATAAGAGATTCTGTTGAAATTATATTCCGGGCGAACCAGCTGGTCGATGAAGGCGGCTAGTTACAAACAATGTATAAAATAGTTTTTAATGGTCGATTTCTATTTCTTTCTTTACATCCAAATTAGCTAAGTCACCCTATCGAAAACACTGTTTCATTTTGACATGTTTAACTGTACTACTAGAGGTTTTTATTTCAATTCGCTGATCGTCGTAGTTCGGGAAAAGTTACCAAGTCGAAAACTATAGTTTGGAGATGTGGCCAGTTTAAACTTAATCAATTTTGAGTCATTATGATGAATAATAAAAATTGTTTTTCATATTTCTATTCCTACGGTTGATTTATTGATGTTTAGATGGCAGGTTGTTATCACGAGATAATTAATTGCAAATTCTAATTGACTACAGAGATTCGTCAAAGTATTTCTGTGGACTTAGTGACTTCTCACTGAACGACGATGTTATACACCTCTGTATCCATACCAAATTTCGTTAAAATATGTCCATTAGTTTTTCAGAAGATTGATAGGGCGTAAAATTCTCTAACTTTTGAATATGAATTTAGTTACAGTTCAACAGTTTTATGACCTTTTCTTAAGAACCACAGTTAATACAGTATAATAAACCGTATTATAACCTTTTTTGGCAAAAAAGCTTATTAAATTTATTCCATATAAAATATTTTTTATTTGATCATTCAGTTGCATTTATTTTGGCATATTTTTCCTCAACTTTTGTTACATAAATGTCGAGAGAAAACGTGAAACATGATAGGTTTCCAAATATTGATCAAAATTTTATTCACTGGTTTTGAAAAGATAAATTATTTGACAATCAGAAAGAAAATAAAGAGCAAGGTGCGAAACTAAAACGATTAGTTCCGACTTAGAAGATTGATCTTCTTTGTATGACTCACAGGTAGAAGCGAAGGGGAAGAATAATTGATTGTAGGTATAAAATTCGATGAACTGTCTCATAGTGAATTGAACGAAGTCAACAAAAATTTCTGGAAGCTTTTAATTTAAAGTGCATTGTCTATTTAATTTCATATCAGAATTGTTTCCATAATCAATGTTTTCTTACTTCTCAATTTTTATTTTTATTTGAGTGTTTAACCAATCAGTGTGAAGTATCGATTCCCGATTGAGACAATTGATTAGTTATGGAGTTAGACCTTAGGAATATATTGTATCAAAACATTTTTCCCTGGCTTCGAAAGAACCATGCAACTTTAAATTTCACCTCATAGTAAGAGAGTTTGAATTAATTATATATCAAGAGACGGCAATGAGCTTAAAAATTTAAGGTTCGAAAGAAATCCTTTCCAAGAAAATTTGAGATTTCATTAAATTGCTTAATGATTTGTGTTCAAATTTAGTTAATGACAATTTCAGCGTAAATCCATTTTCTGTCAAATCTCTCTTATTAAAAAATTTGGTTTAGTTTAGTTTAGTTACTTGATCATCCGATTTTGAAACACATCTCATCAATTTTGATCGTGTGTAGATGACGAAGACGATAAATGAGCCGACATTCTCTTCTCCAAGCTTCCACGGCTCATCACAGGAGGAAAGTTTGACCGCAATAGGATTTACCATGCACCAAGCCTCTAAATTCCGCGATCTTCTGTAGGTACCTTCCAGTCTCGAAGACAAGACAATGTCACGCGGCCACCGATGTCACAATTGTCACATTCACAACTGAGGAAAATATTGAACGAATGTAAAGGTTAGATAAATAATTCTAATTTATGTTATTCTTTATTTACGCATTTTTCATTTCAAAAAAATTCTATAGCTCTCACAATCGATTTTTAAATTCAGAAAATTAGGTGATTTTCCCAACCATTTTCAAATCATTTAAGGCCATTTACAATCTGTTGATGGAACTCAATAGAAATAAGTAGCTTAAATTGCCCTAGAATATACGAAATCAATTATTTAGGGAATAAATTCCTTCTCGCAAATATTTCTCTTTGCATAGCTATCCTTGCAACCCTTTTTTTTCAAACTGAGTACTAAAATATTGCAACTATGTGTTTAAATTCCAGTTTTAATTGTAAACGAATTTACAGATATATCTTTTATTCATTTAATTGCACATTGGTAGTAGGAATTTTTGGCAAATGTCGTAAGAGAGCTCTACATAAACAGTTGTGCCTTATTTTATCTTACTCGATTACGGTGTCTTTAGGCATCTGCGTTGTAGCTATGATACTGTTAAAAGAAACTTTAAATCCAAACCTCATTGGCACGTTCATGATATGTATGCTGACTTCTATCCATCGTTTTATCCTGTGCTGTTATTCCTCACGACTTGGAATGGTGGCAAAACGCTTGTCTAAACTAACAGTAAAAGAAGATAAACCATTCAATAGACAAATATATTTACTGTTGTGTTCTTGTATCGTTTACTGTGCGATTAATATTGCAGCACCAGTTGTCAGATTTTTGCGTTCAAGTCGAGATATCGAATATCTAAAGCAGCAGATTGATCTCTATTCTGAAAATCCTAGGTTTTTCGCAGCATTTTATCTTTTCATAAACATGTACCAGTTATTCTTCTTTTCTTTGCCAGTGAAAATTTTCACGATATATTTTGTATCCGTTTGCCACGATATTATATCGCTTTTCGAAGCTTACAAGGCCCGCCTGACTTCTCTGTCAGTGAGAGACTATCTGTGTTTGATAAATAATTATAACTACTTGCGAGATCTTGTGAATGAGATAGACAGTGAGATCAGCCGCATCGTTTTCTGGGCAGGTCTTGCAAACATATTCAGCGTGTATTTTGGAATACTTGGAATATTAGCAGTAAAGTCTGTGCCCATTGAAGATAAAGCACGTATGTACTCTTTTGCTGTTTTCGATACATTCGTGTTCTTTCTCATGTGTTTGTGGGCCGACAGAGTGTCGTCTTCCGCAGCGTCAGTAGCTCGGGAGGCGTATTTGCTTAAAGGCGATGCCGACACATCCGCGTTGCATACTCAGTACATCCTCACTGCCAACCAAGACGTGCACATGACTTTTGGGGGCCTCTTTCCTTTGCATAAAAGTTTCGTGCTTGCCTCTTTTGGAACTATCATCACGTACTCTGTACTTATTAAGGACAAATTTTCATATTAAATATTTATTTATCGCTCATTTGCCACATTCGACGCATTCATGTCTGTGGATCGACAGAGTGTCGCTTTTCTCAGCGACAGTCATTCGCAAGTAAAATTACTGAAAGTATCCTATTATTTGAGTACAAGTTTAGTTGTGCATCATCCTGGCAAAATCGTTTCTTTTTTTCACACTTAAGAAGTGGCATCCTAATATGGTAGTTTAAGTAAAAGTCCGGAATAATCTTTTAAAATCTGTGCTACTACATCTTGATGCATCTTACACTAGTCATAAAATTGTAATGATATTTATTTATTTAAAAGAGCCTGAAATATTATCATATTCATATCTTAATTGATTTAGCTGTATAGCTTTCTAGAAATTAAACTAGATTTAAAAAATAATGGATAAGCATTCCTAACTTGTTTGGAATTCTAAAGGTATTTGAATTTTTCATACAATTACAACCATACTGAAGATTCTCACTAGAAATATTTATGCTTTTTATTTTTCCCTCGAAATGGAAAGAAATCACTGAAATTGTAAGTATTTGCATACATTTTTTCTACTTCTACGAATGATATTAGCAAGAAATTTTTGGACATAGTGAACGATATAGCACCAAAGTGGAGAAATTTAAAAACAACACAAGAGAAACGGGTTTATTCACTGGAAATTGAAATAAATTAAAATTGGATCGCAATTTTTGCAACGTTTACATGTAACATACACATACATGAAATGCATTCAACGGAATAAAAATTCTAGTCACTCTAAGTTAGATATTCTTGTAAAGGCTTTCTGTTTTTTCAGCTGTTAATGTTCTTTTTTTCATCGTTCGTTTTATTAGTAATTTTGTCAAACAGTGTTCAATGAGTAAGAGACTGAGTCTTTAGGTGTGAGATTAATATGAACTCCAAATGAACTGTTCGCAAACATGTAACTTTTGTTGTTACTTTATCGGAAACGAAAAATGCACAGAAATCTGAAAAAATCACCCTCTACATTATGGGGAATTTCGACCATGTAATCCTCCTTGATTTCGAAAAGGTATTTTTGAAATTATGCCTGCAACTTTGTCTGTCTTTTTGTAGAGGAAACCGGGCTGAACGGCATACTTAAGGCTTGGAGTGCTGTAAAATGGTTAATAATACTCAGAGAAGTTTGAAAACCCAAAGTTCTAAAATTTATTTATTTGGTCACAAAAAATGAATTTAAGAACTAATCCGTGATCAGTACATATTCTGTTATTCGCGATTTTGTGAACTTTTTCAAATGATCCGTTTTGGCCCGGAGCTATTGCAAAACTTAACACTATTTTATGCACCCTTTGAAAATTCTTAAGTATAAAAAAGGATTGTTTTCTTATGACTATTCAATATAATATAAATTATATTAAGTATAAGAAATCTCAACAAAATTACTTCAGACACCATATCGGCAATTGAAAATTAAACAAAGAAAAGTAAAGTTAGTGGCAAAATTAGCAATGGATTTTCGGCAGCACTTTCCACTCAGGCAATAGGCAAATAATCCTGGTGCAAAATTGAACCGAGTACCGTTTTGCCCCCGTCCGTAATGCCCCAAGTGCAGAGGTTAACAAAAGACTACTGCAAGGCTAGGCTAGAAACTGAAGAACTACAATACAAGTACATGAATGAACAGTCCAAAGAGTACTTCTCGCGAAAAGTAGTGCTTATCCAAACATAGCAATAATTTATTCGAATTAACTTAGGAAGAAAACTCGGTGAAACTACAGTATTATGTTCAGAAACGAGGAAATCTTCTAAACTATGCGTAGTAGCCAACTCTCATGGACTTTGACAGCTCAGTCATGTGCAGTAGGGTGTGTCGTGAAATTCCAGGAGTTTCCACTAATTTACTTAGGAAGAAAATTCGGTGAAACTTCAGTATTATGTTCAGAAACGAGGAAATCTTCTAAACTATGCGTAGTAGCCAACTCTCATGGACTTTGACAGCTCAGTCATGTGCAGTAGGGTGTGTCGTGAAATTCCAGGAGTTTCCACTAATTTACTTAGGAAGAAAATTCGGTGAAACTGCAGTATTATGTTCAGAAACGAGGAAATCTTCTAAACTATGCGTAGTAGCCAACTCTCATGGACTTTGACAGCTCAGTCATGTGCAGTAGGGTGTGTCGTGAAATTCCAGGAGTTTCCACTAATTTACTTAGGAAGAAAACTCGGTGAAACTGCAGTATTATGTTCAAAAGCGAGGAAATCTTCTAAACTATGCGTAGTAGCCAACTCTCATGGACTTTGACAGCTCAGTGATGTGCAATAGGGTGTGTTACGAAATTCCAGGAGTTTCCACTAATTTGCGTGACACGCTGGTAAAAAAAAGACGGGATTCTGTCTTACCCCGTAGTTCTGTTTTGCCCCGTGATCCCCTACGTGAATCGGGTCAAATGTTTATGAGAAAATAACAATTAGAGTACAAAAAATGTTTCCTAGACCCTAGTAAGTCATGAACTTGGAAATAAGAATTTTTCCCTCGTGTTTTACCTCCTGTTTTCTACAAGGCCCGTTAGATTAGTCTGGGTTTGCTGCAGTGTCGTCAGAATTATTTCCATGAACAAACAGAGTGAGACACTTACACCGCTTTCTAACAGTGGCGGATGAAGCTATTGTTACTACATTGTTGCAGAAATTCGCAGGAATAATGAATGGAAATGAAATACACGTCACTTAAGTTGGCACCTGATGCCTGGTCTTAGTCATCCTACCCAGCTCATCTCTCCTGACGGCTGAGTCACGTCATTCAAAATGCCCCTGGGGAATTTGCACAAAAGCCGTGAATAAGCACTGGAAACAGAAACCACCATTCCTGATACAAGACCACCATTTACTCGTATTACTCATTTGGGCTACTGAACTCATTTGGAATACTGTACTCATTTGGACTGCTGTACACGTATATTGTGCTATCAAAGCAACATGGACTTGTTTTTTTTCATTCTTCGGCATTCTTGATAAACGACCATGTTTCTCTTGTAGTTATTTGGCCTACTGTACACGTAATATTGTACTATCAGAGTTATATGGTCTTTTTCTGCATTTGAAGTATACATAGAGAAAGAATTATATCGGCGAAAAAAAAATTCGTTATCGAGATTTTATCGAATTTTGTCATTCTATACCACCCAAAATTTTAAAAAACGAACACTTTTGTGTGTTTTGCGATCTTGTTCTTCTGTGTTTGACTTTTTGATCTTTTTTTAATGGTTTTTTAAAATTAATATTCTAAATTTAAGAAAAACATTGTGTGTGTTTTTTATGATTTTGATGTGACGGTATGCAACATGGACTTCTGGAACTTTAGTGTGTTTTTTAGTGCTTTTGTGATTGCGTGTCTTCGTTTTAAATCATTTATGCGTTTACATTTTTACGATTAATATGGTTTTGAGCTTTGAAATTTTTTATTCTCTGCAGTCAACATTTTTTTTCTTTGTACTTTAGTACTTTAAAAATTCATTCTTTGCGGCTTGTGTTCTTTGTATGTTTTTGATCGTGCACTCTGTAAATGAAGTCATCTCTGTAGCGTGCTTTCTTTGAATAAATAAATAAATAATTAAGCTGTAGTCTGTCTTGTCAATATAATATACAATTTTAAAAAACAAACACTTTTTTTGTGATCTTGTACTTGTGCGTGTTTGACTTTTTGATCCTTGCTTTTTTAATGGCTTTTTAAATTAATGTTCTAAATTTTAAAAAAAAACATTGTGTTTTTTTTATGATTTTAATGTGATGGTATGCAACATGGATTTTTGGAACCTCAATGTGTTTTTCAGTGCTTTTGTGATTGCGTGTCTTCGTTTTAAATCATTTATGCGTTTACATTTTTGCGATTAATTTGAATTGAGCTTTGAACTTTTGTTTTCTCTACAGTCACCATTTTTTCTTTGTGTTTTAGTACCTTTAAAGTTCACTCTTTGTGGCTTGTGTTCTTTGTGTGTTTTTGATCGTGCATTCTGTAAATGAAGTCATCTCTGTAGCGTGCTTTCTTTGAATAAATAAATAAATAATTAAGTTGTAGTCTGTCTTGTCCATATAATATACAATTTAAAAAAACAAACACTTTTTTGTGATCTTGTGCGTGTTTGACTTCTTGATCCTTGCTTTTTAATGGCTTTTTACATTAATGTTCTAAATTTTAAAAAAAAACATTGTGTTTTTTTTATGATTTTAATGTGATGGTATGCAACATGGATTTTTGGAACCTCAATGTGTTTTTCAGTGCTTTTGTGATTGCGTGTCTTCGTTTTAAATCATTTATGCGTTTACATTTTTACGATTAATATGGTTTTGAGCTTTGAACTTTTGTATTCTCTGCAGTCAATATTTTTTCTGTGTGTTTTAGTACATTTAAAATTCACTCTTTGTGGCTTGTGTTTTTTTGTGTGTTTTTGATCGTGCACTCTGTAAATGAAGTCATCTCTGTAGCGTGCTTTCTTTGAATAAATAGATAAATAATTAAGATGTAGTCTGTCTTGCTCATATAATATGATAACAAGAAAACTCAAATCTCCGAACTAGCGAGATAGATAAAATTTAAATCCCATAGAAATTGCGGATCTGTAACAAAACTTAGAGGAAATGCATCCACGTTGGTTGTTTACCTCTATTTTTTTCTTGTGAGAGAATAAAAAATATTACATACACTTTTAATTATTTTATGTGTCCGTATTTCTCACTCTTCTGCAAGGAGAACTGTGAAATAGATTAAATATATTTTTTATTGTTTCATTTATTTAAATACATAATTAATTATTAGATTTATTTATGTTCCTTGCCATTCTGCCCAGTGAAATATTTTAATGCATTTAGGCGATAATTTTAGGGCGAAACCTTTCGTGTATAGAATTAAAAATAAATTTTACAAATAATTAGAGAAAATAAAGCAAAATAAAATTACAATCAAACCAGGCATTCAATGAATACTAAAGCCCCAAAATATAAAAATTATCGAATTTCAATAAAATATAAAATTATCGAATTTCATTGAAATAAAATACTATCGAATTTCAATAAAATATAAAATTATCGAATTTCATTGAAATAAAATACTATCGAATTTCAATAAAATATAAAAATTGTCGAATTTCAATAAAATTTAAAAATTGTCGAATTGCAATAAAATATAAAAATTATAAAAGTATCAAACTAGGGTAGTGACACAAATAATAGTGAAAAAGTAGAGGTAGTATCTTACTTGAACAAATAATTTAATGAAGGAGATCATTTATGATACTTTAAGGGTGAAAATTCATAAATAATTTATGCACTGTAGAAATTCAAACTACTGAATAAATTTAACTCACAAAGTTATGCAGTTAACTTTCATTTATTTAGTGTTTCCATTTCTATTGAATGAAAATATCGTAGATATTTTAAATCATTTTATTTATTTGCCTTTCAGTTTCCAGTCGCAATGTTTAATTAAATTTTGTACAGGTCTGTCATTTTTTGAGAAGCTACGGGATTTAAAAATTGTTTGGTATTCTCATTTGAATTAAAATAAAGTTTCAGATAATAGGCGGACTTCGGGTATTGTAAGATTTTATGTACATTAAAAATATCATACATAGTTTTAAACAATTGAGTTTTTTATGTTTTTTATAATATGATTTTTGTGCGGAATGTTAGTGCATCACCAAGTTAAAATCATACATGAAAATATTTTCACTCAGGGCAACGCCGGATGTATCAACTAGTTATTAGTACAGTATAACAATTATCCGAAACAACCGGCTGACTGAAGTGTGCGGATAACTGATTTTTCGATTAACCAATCAATTATGAAAATAATTTGTTACGTGTCATAGGAGCAATATCAAACAAAGATACAGTGATATTAAACACAAAACTGTATATATTTTGTATCGCACGTCTTAGAAATTGGGACGCTTTCGCTCAGCCGATATTTCGGTTGATCGGTATTCGGATAATCGATATTCTACTGCATTCATAAATGCTTGTTCGAAAATACCGATAGTTCAATATTGCATTTTTTTGCGAGTTATACATAAATCCTTATTGGTGATAAGTATTTTACTCATGATGTCGTAGAATAACAAACATCTTTGTTTTCTTTTACCTTCTAACGGGACTTGAATTTTTTAAATTGTCATTTCGTGTTTTTAAGATTAAATGTCTACAACTTTTAAATACCTAATGTGTTTTTAATAATTTTCGAACGTGTGTGTTTAATTTTTAAGTCCTTTATGTTATTTTAATTTTTTCGGATTTATTCATTTTAATTTTTAAGCCCTTTATGTTATTTTAATTTTTTTCGGATTTAATCATTTTCATTTTTAAGTCCTTTATGTTATTTTAATTTTTTTCGGATTTTATCATTTTAATTCTTAAATCATTTATGTCTTTTTATGTTATTAAGATGACTGAATGCAACTTTTAAAATACTGGTATGCCTTTTGGTGTTTCTGCGACTGTGTGTGTCCAGATTTTAAATTATTTATTCATTTATAATTTTTTTATTGTTTAGTGATTAGAACTTTTATATTCTTAACATGTTTTAATGTTTTTATGACGACTGTATACAGCCTTTAATTTTCTAATAAGTTTTTTTAATATCTTTAAAATTCCTTGATTGCGGTTTTGCTCTTTGTGTGTTTGATTCTCATTTTGTTTCCGCACTCTGTAATTGGAGCTTTCTCTGTAGTGTCCTTTTCTTTTCATATAAAGAACTAACTAAATAAAAACTTATCACCTGTAAATATTTAGGAATGATTGTCCAACAATACCAGTGGTTCTATATTGTATTTTTAGCGAAAAATGTACACATCCATACTGGCCATAAGCGTTTTACCCATTATATCGTAGAATAAAAAGCATTTTTCAAGGGGGGAAAGTTTGATATTCTACGATATTATGAGTAAAAACTTATCACCTGTAAATATTTAGGAATGATTGTTCGACAATACCAATGGTTCTATATTGTATTTTTAGCGAATCATATACGAATCCGTACTAGCCATAAGTGTTTTACCCATTATATCGTAGAATAACAAGCATTTTTCAAGGGAGAAAAGTATGTTATTCTACGATATTATGAGTAAAAACTTATCACCTGTAAATATTTAGGAATGATTGTTCGACAATACCAATGGTTCTACATTGTATTTTTAGAGAATCATATACAAATCCATACTAGCCATAAGTATTTTACCAATTATATCGTAGAATAACAAGCATTTTTCAAGGGGGGAAAGTTTGATATTCTACGATATTA